>JASXSY010001628.1:0-58959 GCA_034509805.1 Sipha maydis | reverse complement strand
GTTTTTGAGTTTAATTAGATAACCATTATTTTTTTTTTCTTTTAACGGGCTGAACCTGATTGCAAATTTTAACATTTAATACATTTGATTGAACTCAAATCTATCAAAATCAGTAGGGAATAATAACAAAAGGTAATAAATGACAATGACAAAAAATGTATCATGGAACAATAGTCATAATATTAATTACAAAAAGACTCAATAGAATGAAATCGAAATAAATCAACCTTAACATCATTAATCTATCCGTAGACATTGCAAGAGCATAATTTGTTCTAGAAGAGTAGTAAAAACCGTTTCGGTAACTTTGGTACGACGACGAGAAACATTAAAATAGAAACAGCTAAGTAATTCTCAACAGTTTGTATGCGCGATTAATATTTTATACAAGAACTTTGCACTTGAAACGCTAGTGACACGTTTCCAGTTGTTTCGCGCACATTGCAGTCGTTTTCTAGAGCTAAACGGTCCTCGGCGACGACAGTTTTATTGCATAACTTGTTGGTCATCCATTTACTGTCTTCATTCGTGACCGGACCCTAAACGGTGCAAACGGTCCACCGTCGCAATTTTCGTGGCCGGATTCGCAATACATGGCATTACCGTGTTGCGTCGTGGGAAAAAATTCTCGCAGTTCGGCAGAATCGCAGAGTTAAAAAAAAAAAAAATACAACGTAAAATGATTCTATGTTATATATTAACTTATATGTATCCTCATTAACAACAATTTACAACTTTCGAAACAAACATTGCACTTTCGTATATTTTTAAATTAGAAAAAATTCTCTCCTGAAAAGCCGGATAACTATTACAGTCGAAAATCGGTTTGTTCGGTCCGGTCTATACTCAGGCCGATATCTCAGTTCGGCTGTTTCGTGGTTCACGGCGTTCTAACATCACTCCGGTTATGGTCGATTAAAAATTATTTAACGAATGACGTTGCCACTGCGATTGTATACGGTGTGTACCAATGACTTCATTTGAATACACGGCGTATCGATTAGGCAATTCGGCTACGTAACTGTTATTATTGCTGTAATCATATGAATCGAAAGAGTACCTACTACTGTAGGAGTAAAGTATGATTTGCGGTACAACTATTTGGGAGCGCTGACGCGTAACGTTTAGCAACTATTTAAAGATACGAACGACCGATTACGTTTCAATCGATATTTTATTTTACTGAATTTATTATGTTTTTAAATCACAATAAGTGCGAACATCACTATCGGTATTAATAATTCAAAGATCATATACGTTTTGACTGGATTTTATGAAATTGAAAATCATATTTATTTTTATAAAAATATTGAATCGGCTAATGTACTTGATAAATTTCTTACGACCCAAAATAAACAGATTTATCAGGATACCCGAGAACATATTAACAGTATTAGTAATAATAATGACGGTACCAAAACCAACATATATTTTACTTATATATTTTAACCCTAGTTTTTCTGTTATAATATATGAATACATATAATGTAAATTGATTTTATAGCAATAACTATATCAACTCAGTTTGCATCTAAATCGAAGTTTAAATTTTGGCTTGGACTTTTCATGACTTGAGACGAGTGACACTATATAAAGTTTGACATCATTTTCGCCATGATCATATTAATGTCTAAAAATCAAATAAAAATATGTACTGATTCGTTTTCGATGGACGCTATTTTAAATACATATTTGGTTTACATCAACATAAAATATATTAAGAAACTTCTATAAATAAATATATTTTTATATTTTTCTACATTTATCTTTTATTCGCAAAAGCGAAATTTACATAACAAAAAATACCTTTTCCAAACTTCAATTAAAAAAGAATATGTATAATCATCGAGTTGTTTTAAATTAAATTGTATGAATAAATTCATATTTTAAATACCAGTTCATCAGAACGGCTTCATTATAAATGTTTTATACGGTAGCATACAAAATACAAATTCTTGATTTCCAGGGAATAATATCGTTTTGACCGCTGTCAATTTATGCATGCTGGCAACAGAACGGCTTACGATTATCGGTTGCGAATATCTGGTGATCAAAACTATTATCTGTATTACGTAGAATCTTTGAATATTGTGTCTGATCAATCGACGGTAATCATATTCGCATTTTAATTTAATCAGGTGCATTACAGTAAGTCTCTCCTCACACAATAGAAAAAAACGACTGTTTTCGGTTCAAATTATACGTAACATTTAACACTGCCTCTCAACCAATAACTATCGGACAACGATCGTGTTCTTAAACCGTGCATCGTTACAGACGTGGAATAAACGATAATCATTATTGTCGAAAGTGGTCTGAGGCATACGCGTCGACGATAAATAATAACATAAGCGACGAAGATGATCAATGCTTTACGAGGCAAGTTATTTGTTTGCGTTGAAATGATGATATACATAATTATCATCCGATAATCATTCCTCCGGTGCTAGTTGGTTTCGAAACAACACGAGTATACGGTGACAAACAGTTCAGAAGATGTATAATATTGTTTTTCGTGATTGAATAGCACGCGATCTCCCTGGGCCGCAAACGAACGTCGTCTCACACCCCTCTTAAACAGTAAACATACGTTGTCGGTTATCGGTGATGCGGGCGAATATCGGTCGTGGTGGGTGTACGTGATTTAATGACAGGGACGGGAAAAGAGAGATAGAGAGAGAGAGATTGATAGAGAGCGTAGTGAGTGATGTGCAGGACACGATGGCAACCGTGTCAGAATGAAGGAAACTTGCACTTCCGTACGTACGGTATCGCGTTTCCGCACCGAAGCCACGGACGATCCTGTCACGGTGATCGGGCCTGTGGGGAGGGGGTGTCCGGCATATTATTTAGATAGTTCGAATTTCCGTACGTGAGTCGTACGATGATGGCGGGATGGTCGTGTAGGGAATACGTGTACCGTTCGGTGTCGTTTAAATCCGAGCCACGGTTATCGTCGTGTCTAATCATCGCTCCGGAAACGCCGCGAGTGGGCCCGGCGATCTGGCGCACCACTGCCTGAACGCACGTGGTTATAACGATCGCACGTACGTGTGCTTCCGTACGCGTCCGCAGGTCATACGATAAATGCGTGTTTGCGAGGTCCACGTCGCGAACTTTACGCGGTCGGGATGCGAAGGGGAGTGTTTCTCTTCGGCTACGATCGTGCGTTCCTGGATCCCCGGATCTCCTGGGTTGGAGGTGCTCGACGATCGTACCGGCGCGCTTCCAGCGTTCCTTGACCGATCCCGATCGACCGTCCGGATGTGTCCTGACTCCTTTCGCGAGGGCGCACACGTCTGGGTCTCCGCGAACGCTCGACACCGGTACGCGCGCAAAACGAGTTCGACAGTAGCCGTTACAATGCGACACCCGTGGGACCCGGGACCGGTCGAGATCGTCGTCATAGCAGCAATTCAAATCCAAAGTACCGTTTCGTTTGTTCTCGATGTGCGTAGTGCGCATCTCATCGGTTCGCCAAATTCTGACCGAGGCGATTTAAATAGCTCGTCCGACGCTTCGCGTTTTTTTTTTTTCTGGAAAAAACGATTTTCGTCGTACGAACGTACGCGTTTTACAAATATTTTCGCCGTCTCTTGCGTATCCGCGCAACTGAAAACCGATGGAGATACGATTTTAATGGGGAAAAAATATAGAGATGAATAAAAACGTGCGACGGTCTTTAAAATATTTTCGAAGAGAAACGTATCCAAAGCCCCCGAGCGCATTGGCCCCGGGAACGAATAAATAACGGTAACTGTGCACGGCGCGACGCCCGCGGCGCGGACGGGCCCGGTGAGATCCTCCGCGGGCGTGGCGGCGAGGGCACTTGCGCACACGTATTGTAAGTGTAACGATAAATAATGCACTTAACGCGGGCCTGCGAACGGTGTGAATAATAATGACCTACTAACGCGCTGCCGTCGACCGCGTGCACACCGTAAACTTTTCGAATGACATCAACGACGTAGTCGTCCGACCGGGCACTGCCGTTATCGCGTGAAACTCAACAGCGCGATGGACCGGAACGCGAACCCGACGAGCCCGGCCGATACGCTAGGTACCCCTTAGGTGACGGGTTTGTTGGCTTTCGACGTTTGCATTTCTAAACGTCGCGTTTCGCTGCGACGCCGCACGTCTCGCCGTCCATATCTTTGCATATTTTAGAAGCTGCTGCGTCTTATTTCCCGTGCCGCGAATTCCGCGTTTCGCCCGCATAATATTTACTCAAACGCACGCGCATATTATAATCGCGTTTAGCGCGGTGCTCCCGAGGAAATTTGCATTTAACACCACTCTTAATACGTAAATATATTTATATATATATATATATACCCGTGTGGGGTAACATTGTTAAGACACAAACGTGTGCGCCCACAAACAAACACACACACACACACACACACACACACACACACACACACACACACACACACACACACACACACACACACACACACACACACACACACACACGCACACGCACACACACACACACGCACATACACACATACGCACGCACATGAACACATCTGTATACGTGTGTACCCGGCGGCTTATTTATAGAGACCTGACCGGGTTGATTGCCCCGAGCAGCAAATTACATCGAATTGTAATCGCAAATTAGTGTTATGAAAACTATTTTTAAATTAGTTTGTAATTGCGGATCATACGTTTTTCTAAACTGTTTTAACTAACTATTTTAATTGCATTAATATTCGACCGAATAAACTCAACTTTGGAAATGTATTGTTTGGATACTTGTGTAACGTGCGAAAACGGATGATTATTAGGATGACTAAATTATCTATAGCAATGAATAATAATATATTAACTGATTATTAGACATTCAGATATCCTCGTAACTAAAATCAGTATTTTCGTTATGAAAACGGGTACAAGTGGACATATTTTACATTTTTTTTATTTCATTAATTATAATAATAATACTATAATTGTATGAAAAATATTTGTATATTCGATGTTATTAGACAGTTGTTAATTAAAACGCGTATTTTTATAGGTTTCACAAAACGTATACATTCGTTAATATTTATAATAAAATCCAATCATCCAAAATATCTCTGAAAATTCAAAGAACAATTAATACTGTATTCAAATGATATATGTTGATACATTTCTATTGAACGCAGATTTCAAAGACATTTTTAATGAAACAGAAATTCACCATGCTCATCAATTCTTGTAATATAATTTATTAACATATTACGTATTATCGAAAACAAATTCAATGACAACTTTTGAAATGAAAAATTGAAAACAATTTTTACCTCGCGTTCGAATGTCAAATGCGTGAAAATATATAATGCATGAAGTTATAGATATTGACTTATAAAAAAAAAAAAAAAATTGTAACGATAAAACAATTTCTATACGACCTGTAAAAACTATGTACGTATGGTATAGACGATTAAAATTTAACTTTTTCCGGTGTACGACCTAAAACTTTACCGGAAGACCGATATTTAACGTCGTTACAATATATTATGTTGTTTTTCCATAAATCAGTGTGTGGCATATTGTAACTGTAAAAATTATAAACAAAACATCCTATATCAAGACGTAGTATATAAGCAATATGTTCACACTGTAGTTCAGCAGACTCTGACTCTACATTTTATAATACTATAGCAAATATGTCTTGTGTAGCCAGTATACACAGTCAGTCGTTGATTTATATTACGCCTCATAACACTATAGTACATCGTATCATATACGTATCATTATACTTATTATTATACTATTTATGTCCGATCTTATTATTATTTTTTACCTTTAACTTCTTGATATCTGTGTACTTCAACAGTAACGATGATTACATAAAATAAAACGCATTGAAACGATAATCTAGATAACGTTCTAAAATAATAATAAAAACAACTGATTTGAAGACAAACCTTTTGAAAAGCAAATTAATTCGCATCGAATCGGGTGACACATATAACGGTAACATGAAATTATTACCGACTGGTTTGCGAAAGAGAAAAAACCAAAAAACTTATCGCACCACGGAAAAGAATGAGTAATAAAAAAATTAATAGTTGACGTCATTAAACTTTAATTGAGTTAACAAGAATCTAAGAAAAAAAAAAAAAGGGAAAATATTTAAGTGTAAAAACATAAATTAATTAGTATTAGTAGTTGTTCTACCAAAAAAAAATTAGTCAAATTACTATAGTTCCTGACTTGAATAATTTAAAAGTAATATACAATGAAACTAACACGGTTTAACCATTATTTATGAGGGTAGGAGTGATGTTATTTTAGTTTTTCTAGAGTATGGCAGTCGGCATGCTCTTATTATTTTGCCGACTCAAAGTTAGTTTTACGCTTACTGTCATACAAGTAGCGAGGGAATGAGTTTGTGCAAAATAAAAAAAAAAAAACTAACAATCTAATAGTCAATGAATTATTATACTGCTTACTCGATGGCTCATTTTAACAGTGTTCTGATTAACATGGGTAGGGACGTCAAACCCGTCTAAAAATACAATGATTTACACTTTGCACATGCTCGTATGCATTCATAGAATAAACGTCTCACACCGTACACGTGTGTTATTATAGTGGTGTATTTAACTAATCGGTTGTGTCTATGTAGTTCATTTTTTTTTTTTTTTTTTAATTTATATCGTGTCAATAGCTTTACAAAAAACGTATTTTGTCGTTGTGCCGACTTTGCAAAAATCTAGACTGTGATAAATGCATAAGTTGCTCCCCTTACTCAAATAACATCCTTGGTGGGTACCTTTATGTTTTGTTCAAATATGAAATTTAAGTAAACAGTAAACTTTTATTATTAGTAGGTAAATAAGTAAAAGACTTTTTTTCTTTTTTTTTAATAATTTAATAATTTATTACCAAGACTTGGGAAATGTTGATAAATATTTAATCTTCAGATTAAAAAGTATACAATACCACCATTAAAATATAAAATCGAAATAACTTTTTTTTTATTCAACATTGCGTTAATTGGTTAATAAATTTGGAATAGTTTTATCTAGGTTTGGTGGCTATAGATACGTTTAATACTAGTCTCGAAGTGTGCAATGGGGATTTTATTTGTGCATATAAATATAAATGTTTTTATTTCCCTTCGGTACTTAGTTTGTCATCAATTGACCCTCGAAACGATCCTACCAATACAAATTTGGTGACTGCAACTTGTCATTGAGTCATGCCATATTTGTACATATGTCATTTTTGATTGAAATAACTCCGGTTCTAGTTAAACCAACGTTTTACACGCGAACGTTCGACGGGAACCATAAATTCCGTAATGTCACACCATTACGGCCGCAGCTAGAGTTTTATTTTTACGGGGGACAGGATATTTGTTATAAACAATGACCCATGAGGTTCACAGCACCTACTGCGAAAACACGGTTTCACACACGTTTTACTTATGTTTGAAGACTTTTTTTTTATATTTATTTAAACTTTACAATGTGTCAACATATTACATGTTCTTACAAGGTATTAATTATAATAATGATACGGTTAAAAGAAAGTTATAGCAATAATAATATATAAATTCTACATTAACAATATATTATAGTCGTTAATAGTGATAGACATGATTGGTCGTAAAATATTTTCTATTAAAATTTTAGATAAAATTAATGAGGATAGGTCTGAGAAAAGATAATATTATGTAGGTATTATGAGACAGTGTGCTATAGTGTTATGGGGAGATAATGCCTTTAGCTATTAGTGTGTTTAAAACTGAGGTAAGGTGGGAAATTAATGGATTAATTAAAGAGCTTAAATTGGATATGAGTTTTGAAAAGGTATTTGATATTTGTTCTGTGATTTTATTTTGGATGTTGGTGGCTTCTGTTGTGTGTGATTTGGTTTTGGTTCTTGGTTGAGACTGTTGAAAGTGAGGGTCAGGATCTTTGACTGGTTGAAACTTTTGAGCAGATTTTTTAACTATTGACTCAAATGCTGGGCATCCTTTGTAGTTTACGGTATTTAGCGCATAGTATGCATTTGGCTGGACTATTTCGGTCCTTGGTGCACTCGATTGTCAGGTGGTTTTCACCACATTTGACACATCGAGCTTCATGGTAATTCTTTGTATGTTCATAGTCTTGGCAATTATGGCATTGCGGTGGGCCACGTATTTTTTTCATTGGTTTTTCGATTTTCACTATTGTGTTGAGAAGAGATGTAATATCATGGATATTGAGGTTCACAGCACCTATTGCGAAAACACGGTTTCACACACGTTTTACTTATGTTTGAAGACTTACACTGCGTATGCCCGTTGATGATTACGAATTCGTTCGAACACATCAAATGTCTGATAACATTTAAAATGCTTGCTGTTGAAAGCTAATAATTTGGAACATTTACTACTGATGAATATATAAACCATTTTTATAAAAGGATTAAGAAATAAAAACAATGAGAATTTCTGCTTGAACTCGAGAAATGTTAACTGTATTTTAAACGGATAGTAAAGCGATTGTCTTGAAAATACAAATTTTATTCTTATTTTACTTTTATACAAAATTTATAAAAAGCCAGAATCCACGGATTATATTTGATCACTGAAACAAACCGTTATATTATTTTATACTCCAAACCACTCGTATTGAGCCTGCGATTATGGTCCTTTAAATTAAGCCGTTGTAAGTACATCAAATAGTGTCGTGTACACACGTCTGTCAGTAAAAGGAAGATTATGATTTTTCGCATTTTCTCTGGAAATACGCAACGGCTTATGTGCTGTCTACTATTTTTTTCTTTCAATTAATGTTATAAGTCGTACATGTTTCAACTTCTAATTTATGCATTTGTGCACCGAAAAATAAACACACTGCGCTGTTTATTTATTTACTTTTTATTCCGTTATTTCGTGCTACCCGGCGACAGCGCTGCGATAAAAAATTATAATATAACGATAATGACGGTCCTCATTTCTAGACGGAGCTGGTCGTGCGGAGGACGAAGGGAGACGGTAGGTATAGGCTACCGCCGGGAACTTAATACCGCGTTATACGGGTCTAATGAGACTCCGGTCACAAAGAAAAAATAAAATAATATGTCCACGCTCCTTCGCCCCGGCCACGTATACCCAACTATAACGTTTCACGGGATTTTTTTTTTCCACCTTGCTTTAGAGTTTGCTCTCTATTATGTTATTTCTCGTAAAAAGAGCAGGCGCGAAATTTAGCACACATGGACGTACGTTTTTACGACCTAATAATATTTCACTTTCCGACGAAAGCGTACGCATGATGTTCACCGAAGGTTCATTCGTTGTTATATGTAAATTACGGTTTTTATTTTTTCTCTAACTCGCGTAAGATTACACGGCCGACCAATCCGTCTATTCTCATAATACGCCTATGGTGTGTCTGTTATAATTAAGCAAGAAACGGCAACCAATAGATTGATCCGTCGCACCGATAGAGTTCGACGGTTTTACCTCAGGGCCGCAGCCGCTGATGGATTAACGGTGGCCGCAATGTCACCAGTGACACATAATGCATCATAAAGCATCAAAATATCTTTGTACGAAATGCCATTATCATGCTAATCGGTAGTGTGGTTGAATAAACACTGACACGACGAATGAATAAAGTTTTTCCATCGGTGCTCGTTACACCTATATACGGGTACATGGCTCTGCTTATGGATGTATGGTGTACATTCGTTTATTTTTCTAATATAATTGATGAGGGGGTGGGGTAATTAGTCGATATTAGACGCTTTAGGAAATTTCGCACGTTAACCGCAAGTCGGAATGTGAAAATATACAGTGTAATTTTGGAAGACTTGAAAATCCGATTTTTTAAATAAATTACCTATTACTTTTAAATTTCCTCTTCCCTTATGCTTATCGAGCACAAGTCGATTTTCGAACAACGTTTACAGTATTGTTTCATTGGTGTCATCATCGGCATAAGTCAAAAATTAAAACACAATTCGAATTGCCCGTTGCTGAACATAATCGTTAACATATTTCTTAACTTGTATTTGTGATGCGTAAAAAAAAAAAAAATACGAATAATTCATTTATTATCAGTTTTTGGATTTATTTTATTTCGATGTGATAAAACAGTAGTGAAACATACCGAAAAACTGTATTTAAAAGCTAAAAGTTTCCATAACCAAATTGATATTCTATCTGTATATCCTAATCAATTATATCCAACACAAGTACGCATAAAGTAGTTGGACGATATCTTTGTAAATTATTGTTGATTTAATTACGTGATATGATGCGTTT
This sequence comes from Sipha maydis, assembly GCA_034509805.1. Taxonomy (NCBI): domain Eukaryota; kingdom Metazoa; phylum Arthropoda; class Insecta; order Hemiptera; family Aphididae; genus Sipha; species Sipha maydis. The sequence goes on along the minus strand of JASXSY010001628.1, from coordinate 48,698 downwards.
TCGATTCGATATGAATACAATAATGAGAGACGTATAAATACGTTTGAACGTATACGCCCGATGTAATCACTCCGCGGGGATCGAAATGACTTGGCCGGCGAACGCGATCATTATTAGAAATCCAATGAAAATTTGTGGTTCGTACTCATGACATGGAATTTTTTTTTATCGGTGAGCAAACGTTAACAGACAACTCCACGGACCACGATAACATCGAAATATGGTTTTCCGCCGACGATGATTTATTATTTATTGCTAACGCCGCGCAGAACCCCGGAAGAACTTGTCAAGAACAATCGGCTGGTGTTATAAAAACGTGCACAACGCGACGGTGTTTGCGGCATGCGCGTGCGACCCGTAACGCGGAATTCGTGTCTGTCGCGGCCGTCGGCCAACAATCCGTCATGTACGGAGCACGTGGCGTGTGCCAGAGGCGCATTTAGGAGGGGAGGGAAGGAGGCAGTTGTTCCCGGCACCAAATTTACAAAAGGCCCCAACACTTTAGAGACACGTAAAAATTTGGTTTTCATGCCTAGTGGCCAGTTGTATTGTAAAAACGGTACTTAAACTGCTGGGTGCCCTCTGAGTTCCGACATACTTGAGTTAACAGGGAAAAACAAAACTGAACGACCATAAAACTGTTCGTTTGATAATGTTGATCGAAACCGCGTTGGATTTAATGGCCTAATCTGGTAGTTAAACTGCGGACACGGTTTAACATTTAAACTTGTAATCTATCAGATTGGGGTTACGACTGAGTAATCAGTAATATCAAAGTTATATCTTGATTTAGCGTTATTGTATATTTTTTTATTTAACTGTAGCAATGGCGCCAGTAAAAAATATTCGTCCCCGGACGACTTATCTAGATGCGGCACCGGATGGTGCGGTGCAAGTGTCGCTGAAACGTGAACGGTCGTACTCACGTATAACGGTCAGGTTGACTTTGGAGTTTCGGGTGGGCGACTTCTTGAAGTCCACGCGGCACTTGTACACGGCCGCGTCTTTGTCGCCGACGTTCTGCAGCACCAACACGGCCGGGTCCGAGGACACGCGGAACAGCGCGCGGCCTTCCAGCGCCTTGTCGTCGGACCAATGCGCTCCGGTACTGGACTTCTGTCCGTCCTGCGTTTTGCTCGTGGCTCCGCTGCGCCTGGCGTCGTAGCTGAAACACACGGAAACGTCGTCGGGTTATTGGCGGTCGAACGGTGCGCGCGGCGGACGTAGTAATCCACTAAGGGGGTGGGAGGGGATCTACGGGAGTATATAGCTGCACCACTGACAATACCATTAGGTGAATCACAGCGGTGGAGTAACAAACCGAGATGACAATCACTGTTTCTTGTTAAAAATCTGTTTGTATTCCACTCGTTTTGTGAGTAATGTTATACGTTCCAGGAATGGCACGACGAAATGAAATACCTAAATAACTAGTTGTTCGTGTGAACACGTGCACATTCTACGCAAAAAGTATTATTGTTTTTTTTTTTTTTTTTTATCTATATTTGTTTTCGAACTTGATATGGATAAAATGCAACTAGCAAACACATCGACTCAAATCAGGGTCATAGTGTGCCCATAAATATTTTAATTTTACTATCGTCTACCTTGATTAGGAGGCCTGCGACCGATGACGTTCGATTCGTTCGCAATATTATACGAAAACAAACATTTTATTTTGAATTTATAGAGCGCTTTAAAAAAATCATAATAGAAAGCAATATGAAGGAAGTGATTGAAAACGTGAATATTGAATGAACGGATAAATAATTACGTATATAGAGCTTATTACGTTGATGTATCGATGGTATAAAGAATCCGAATATTTTTTTCAAAAAAATAAAAAAGTATATTTATCAATCTTCCGAAGCATCGGATTTTGTTTTATGGCGTAGGCGCCTACCAAGTACTACTAGAAAATTACGATCGGAAAATGGTCAGGGTGACTTAGCGAGTTTTAGTGTCCATTATCGTTGGTTCTGTTTTTACGTCAACCATTCGAGACCACTTACAGGATAGACGATTTAAAAAGAAAGTTATCGATTGAGCGATTGAGGTACCGCTGAAGTCGCCAACACAAGCCGTTTCGTAACGAAATTATTAGGCATTTTTTTCCGCTTGAACTTTTTTTTTTTTGCAGATAAAATAAAATTTAAATAAATGTATTCTTTGAACCGTTAGCCATTGTGGACAGCGAAAATGACAACCTACTTACTCGCTGTAGGTTGTTTACTAATTAATGAACCCAATCTATATTCTTTATAACTTCCAAGTTTTCCTTTTTATACGGTTACTATGCACAAGCATGTGTATGCGTAGCATAAAATACACTTGTATTAATTATTCCTATAACATTATATAACTACTCGTTATCTTTTTACGTTTACGTCAACGAAATACACATAATAATTTTTTAATAATACACTTTATTCTTATTTCTTTCTCTTCGCGTACTCCATATTATACAATATTATCCACGTTGTTATCCGTCGGTTAACGTAGTTATTACTTTTACGGTACCCCTACGGTGGCACGGATCGATACTTTAATATATTTTCACTTGCACAGCACGTTATTTATTCAGGTGAAAATTGTTTTCCATTTAAAGATCTGAGCTAACAAATCTTGATGCTACATTATTCGAAACCATATATGTATATACTACAGCGTCGTTGGGTAGGGAAATATTGTTACTAATTATTATCATCTCGTATTTCGGATAGTTTTTTTTTTTTTTGATTTTTACTTCCCGAAGTGTCGATTAAAAATAAAATCAACATCCCGTAATATATTATAAAAATAAAAATAATAACGATAATATTCATTATTATAATTATTATATTATTGTTTTAGCGCACTTACTAATGAATTTAGAATGTTTTCCTCGATGAATAATTCACGGAACAATTAGGTCATCATCGCTGATTCACCGAACGGTATATTGTCATACATAGTACATACCGCACGCAGTATTCTGTTCCCTGATTTATTCATATGAATTATCTATGCGATTCGACAAAGACGAAAACGGAGACGACGAAACAACGATAATGAGAATGAACTACTACACAACAAAAGATTGATTATGTTATTCTATCGTAAATAACTATTCGTCCGAAAATGTTTAGCCGGTTGGTGACGAACATTATAACCATGATTATTTTTATCATTTTTCTTATTATTATTATTATTATTATTATAATTCGACGGTGACATTTTCGTTCCGTGACAGTGTGTTATGAGTTGAAATGCGTTGGGTGTTTAACGCGCGTTCGAAAATAATTGGACCGCGATTTATGCTCGTGATGCGACGGCACCGTCCTTTTCTCTGAATAATATCGTTTGTCCGAGATGGCTCGAGTTTCAGAATAAATATCGTCATCGTCATACTTGTCGCTCGACCTGATTTCGCGATGTCTGAAGTGGCGAACGGTCGTTAAAAAATGACGAGAGCAATGGTTTAGGGGAGACGCGTGTTTACAAGAATTTCAAAACGGTTTCCTATGAAAACGAGACGTGACAAAGGTTTTTATCTTCAACATTCACCGACGATCATTATTTGTACTAATTAACACGAAAATACATGTATTAAATAAAAACTAAAAATGACCATTAACGGAATTTAGATTTCTGACGATTTACCGGGGTGAGCGTTTATTTTAATTATTATGAGAACCGAGTTGAATTATTGAAACCGAAAGAAGAATCAGAGTGTGAAACGTATAAAAAAATAACTTTAACTGTACATAATTTTATGAGTTAATTAAATAAATCCGAGAGTAATCAGAAAAACGGCTACGAAAATTACCATTTAAGTTTAACTTCAAAATTAGTAGGTTCATTCAAGTAACATGATGAATATCAAAAAATATTTTTAATATTTTTATGTATCAATAGTTATAATTATTTTAATTAATAATCATAATATCGATTCACCATATTGCGCTTAGATAAAACGTCTATTATATTTGCTAGTATAACCGATATAAATACATTATAGTAGTAATAATAATAATAATAATTATAATAATAAAAATAATAATAATAATAATAATACATTACATTATAGTTCTACATTAAAGTATTCTTTTATTTATTTTTTTTTTTACTATTGCATTGCTGTTGTGATTTTTCGATGAAATACAAATACAGAATATAAATAAAATAATCTTAAGCGATTTATTCAAAAGTCTCGGCGTAAACGATACGTGCTATCTATTACGACAGTATATCGACAATAGAAAAATAAATATATGTGACGACATAAGTATAACGTACACCGGTGAACCACCAACCATACCATTCGAATAAAAAATGTAATAATGCACACGCTCAAGATTATCGGGAAGTCTTCTGAGAAAAATTCGAGTACGTTATACGAGTACGTGAGTGCGTGCGTAGAAAATAACTTCGAGGACGACCACATACCGATACAATCATCTCGTATTTATTGTGTATAAATATTACCATTATATTATACGCACATGTTCGTGGCATTCGATGTATAAAATATTATAACACATTTCGTATTGTTCGGCATCCGGACCAGTCGAAACGGGACCGAAGGGTCTTGTATATCGGTTTGGAAGGACACGATTTTTATTATTATTATTATTATTATTATGTTTTTGTCTCTCTCTCTCTCTCTCTCTCTATCTGTCTCTCTCACTGTTTCTCTCTATCTCTCTGTGGTCATACACGCTCGCGCGTGTTTTACACACAAACTCGACCCTCGGAAACTGGAGTATATACAGCTGAATTACTACCGTTGGCCATTTTACCGCATACACACCACGTGTTATTACGTTTACGTTGTAAATCGACGATGGATAGCATATAGTACGCAACGTGCGCATATATTATTTACTACGATAATGCCGTTTCCGGTTTGCGAATTTCCGACAACTGCGCGGCGCCGTGACTTGCGGTTCCGGCCGACAAAACGACGTTGCGCAACACTATTGTACGAGTTCGAAGCGGCAGCACACGCGTAGTGTTCTCTCGGAACACCTAACCTAATCTGACCTACGTCTGTGGTTTTCCTACCACCGATCCACGCCAAGAGTGTGTCATCAAGTGTCAGTGAATTTCTGTACGGGTGTCGATATCAATGGCATCGCGGTCGTTTCTACGACATAATACAACTTGATAAACATGCGCACAATTAGGTAGGTCCTAGAAGGCTTGGTTCCCCAAAACATTTGTCTATTCTCCTCCCCCACTCCAAATAGTTATCTATCCTCCACGAAATGAGCACAGGTACAAATCTAAAATTAAAAGCTATTAACCAATGTGTTACGAAAAAATAAATAAAAAGTATTTCCCGGAAAATAAAACACTAATTAACCCTACGATGGTACAACAATATTCCATGTGCTCGGAAAGAGGAAATACAGATATTTCTGAGATACCACTACATTTCCTTTTACCACGCGCATTATATTCGTACAATTACAGTAGTTTATTTGTATTCGTGAACGATTCCTACCCGTGGTGATTCCGCGTTCCACAAGGTTTGTACTCGCGTCCCCCGAGAGTGAATCGGATATCGGATCAATAATATTTTTCGGTTTTTCAAACCGTGTAAAGTATTAGTAAAACCTTATAAATAGTTATAAGTTAAAGTTATACACGTGTTAAGTAATTTAAATAATTTTTTCCATCTTTTTTTTTTTTTGTAAACAGCATATTATAACTATCGAAAACGTAAACGGAAGATAACTAATTTATTTGCTGACTGAAACTCATGGTGTTTGCTTTTTCAGAAATGTCGAAATGAATATTTCGCTAAATATTTGAAAGAGAAAAAAATATTAAACATAAATATTGCTTAAATTATAAGCTAAAAACCATAAGATATTGAAGACTACTTTAAAATAAAATGAATAAATGAAATTTAGTATTATAACACTGCAACTCACGAGTAATATCACACACGGTGTGCATACGTTTGCTGACATTTTCCATATCATTGCAGATTAGACGCCCGTGACAACAACGCTTGTTAAAAACTTAAAATAATTCATGACGCCTTATATGCGCAAGAAGTCTAGAGTACGATGGGTGCAAATATATAAGTGTGTGTGTGTGTGTGTGTAAGTTTACCTACTGCAATTGTATAAAGCGAATTTTCCTAGACGTTAATTTTGCCGCCACCGTCTCGTTCTACGTTTTAACGAATAAGCATCGCAAGACGGTGACATTTTGTGTACTAACGAATAAAACAAAAACGTACACACATATTTATGGTCTCTACTCGCCGAGCTGACAGCACGCCACTGTTACACAGCTACGAAACACGGATGACAGTTAACGCAGTTGGCCAAATAAACAATGTCTTCGACTATATGATATTAGATACACTTTCAAAAGAAAACGAATGCTTTTCGTCCAATAAGGTCATGATGTCATAAAAAGTTCGAAACAAGCATACCATAAATTTGGCAAGCAAACGGTCAGTTTCAAGACACTTGCCACGAAAAATAAAAAATAATGAATAGATAAATAAAACTTATGTAAAAAAAAAAAAAATAATAAAAATAAATAAATGCGAATGCCGTGCACTCGCTGCTCGCCTGAATTTACGGAACTCAAACTTTTATTATGTACATAGTCAAAGTGCACGACGTCAATATGTCCATTAAGAATAAAACTTTGTCGAAAATTTTATAATATTTTCTTCAAACTCAGAATAAAACCATTGTATCATTTTTCGCATGAAGAAGTTCCGTAATAATCGTTATACGAAGCGGCTTTAAACAAAGTACAGTGTTTTCGTCACCTATTCTCGAAATGACATTCAAAGAAAGATTTAGTGTTAACGAAATTTTATGTAAAAGAACCGTCCACAACTATACTATTATTGACTGTTATTATTTATTATAAATATGAAAATCAAAATCAAATTATTTGTAGAAAATGTCTATAAAACTATTGTTATTAAATTAAAATTTTTTATTTCAATAATTGAATATTAAAAACGACGGCGTGATTTATATTGTTATATAATTGTTTTTAAAATAAATTACTGGATAAATGTAAACCGTTACCTATAAATCGGAGTAGTCTGCCCTTGTTTAACCCAAATGACCAACGTAACGCGATCGTTGGATGTTGGTGGCGTCATGTTGCATGGTAAATACGCCACAGTACCCGCCACTGACTCGACGTTGGTTGTGATCACTGTAAAATAAAAATAAACAATTATTTTTCATATAATATCGTCGATAAGTTTGTAATCATATGAAATAATATACGTCAATATCGCACAGAAAAATACGCTTTATAAAATACGATGATCGTATTAGAGTCAATACAGCTGTACCGCTACGAATTTTTGTGATCACACTAAAGTCTTCTGGAGATTAATTTGACGGAATTACAGATCATTCCGACCTATAATCCAGATACGAAGAGTACGGAGTACGTACTCAGACATTTTATGTTGCCGTATCTCAAGTATTTAACTTATCGGTACTTCCCTGGATAGTGTGTTATTTAATACAGCACGGTTCCAACGAGTAGTCCCAAGTAAAGTTATAATTTATGAGTATGAAAACATTTAAGCACACTTCGGAAATACGGGCGCATAAGGACGTTTGATCACAATGCCTGCAATATCCATAATTATTCAAAACAAGTATAAACAGTTGGTCGAACGTGATATCACCTCAATTAATGAATAGAAGTTACTTATTTAATTAATCGTTATGTGAGGCGACCCCGTGTGTCTTACACGAGTAAAATTCGTTTCTGGCGATTTTTTTCTATTGAATGATATTACGTTTTGGCTTCACTCGGACGCGCTGCCGCGAGCTTAAATTATATTTCAGAGTTCCGTTCAGGTGCGTGCACAAGAAAATATTTTGTGTAGCCAACACACTGTCATGACCATAATCCATTTTTACTCGATTCAAATATATTTAATCTTTTTTCTGAATTTCGGGTAGGGGAGGGAAGTTGAACCACTAATTCCTTCCCATTGCGTACGCGCCTGACTTGGTCGATCGAAAGCAAATTTTTTTTCTTTAACGTTATTTCGCCGCGATACGATGTTCAAACAATGACCGTTATCTTCGGCGGTACATGATTTATAATGTACGACGACTACGTGCTCGCGGCACACTCGGACGTTTCGCTCCTTGAAATACGATGATGATGACATTGTGTTATTAATTTTGCCAAGACGGGTTTGATAATTTTCGTAGTTGAGTGCACAGCCAAACACTGCCGTTGTCGGACGATAACGTGATTAGCATGGTTGATTAATATTGCGCGCGACGGAAAACGATGGGTCGACCGTAGTTATTTCGTGTCTTTTTCCGACTTCCGATGGAAGGTAATATTACGCTCAAAACGTCGGCGTCCATCGATTGCGTGCTACATTGTCTCTCGCCATCTTGATTCGCCCCGACGACTATATTCAAACTGCATAATAGTCGACTACCGCCGTCGTGAAACATTTTCCGGAATATAATATTCAAGTAATAAATCCGGAGAGCGGCTTTCGTTGTTGTTGTTATTGTTGTTCTCTTTTCATTTACCTTTATTTTTTCTTCTGAAAACCTAACTAAAGGTGTGAATAGAAATCGTCTTGGAGTGGCGTTTATTTTTTCGCCCGTATCTTTCGTATAACAATTTTTTTCTCGATTTTAAAGCAACATTTTTGAGCATAATATCGTGTAGGTGGACGAGCAGCATGAGAAAAATCGCGTTTTGAATTTTAGAGAAAAACGAAGTTTAGTGAAGTATTTTACTTCGCAAGTCGACGAAGGTCAGCTCTTAGTCTGTATAAAGCCATACACTGGTTCAACATCAACCGATCGACAAATATTTTCGTTTGATGTTAACCAACTTTTTATCGATCGGTAAGGTAGATTGAACTAGTGTAATACCATTGTAACAGGAGAATTGAACTCACTCAATCATACTCGTCGCCAACACTGGCCGTTATTTTCCTAATATTTATCATTGCATTCTTATTGCATATACAGTCTGATCGAGGAAAAACGAAGTAAAATTCAAAGCGCGGAAAATGTGATACACAATCGGTCGATGTTTCGATTAATGACACTTCCCGCAGCTCCACGTTCTACGTCAACTAATGGCCAAGCTGCTTCATATATCTGTGTATATGTATCATACACCCATAGTAGATATGGAAAGCAAAGGACAAAAAATGAAACAAACATAAATAAAACAAGTGGTGGAAAACTCTTAAGTACAAATCGTCTTAATAAACAAAAACGTTATATATACACCAGTTTTATCCCGTTTTTCGACTTTTCTATCCATCAACTTCCACCAAAAGCCTCTATCTCTCTCTTTTTTCATGTTCGTCGGTTTATCCAGTGCAGGGTAAGAGAGGGACGATCGCTCAACGTTTTCGATGGATGAGTGTTTTCTTCTCACGCCCCCAAAGTGCCGTCATCAGCTCCTCATTGCTGTTGTTCGGCAACACACAGCCGGTCCCCGTAGTATTTTCACTTGATAAATAGACCGAATTTTCTAGTAGAGCCCATTCTCTGTGCGCAGGATGCGCGTAAAAGTAACTCTTATTCGAGACGGCTTTCACTGCGTTTTATTTTCCTCTCACTCACGTTATTTTCAGTGCTTCGCTGCAGATCCGCCTACGCCCAAAAAATGTACGCGTAGAGTTACTCTGTATACTCATTTGTTCGAATTGAATTTCATATTCATGTACAATTTTACACATTTATGTGTGTGGGTAAACCAAAATCGTTGATTTACGATGACGACCGATGACTGAGTGACACGCGAAGCACCGGCACAGGTTCATATTCCCGATCCTTTCGCCCACTCGGTCGAATGCGACATTTGTATTGTTTGTCATATGCACAACATAGAATTCGGATTTTGCATGTATCTTTTTATTATTTATCAAAGTCACAGGTCGACGAACTGATATTTTTATAATATTAAACATATAGTCTAGGAATTTGATTTCGATAGCGAAAACATAGTAACTGTAGTTATGTGTTAAACAGTAATAAATCGATTGTCATATCATGTCCATGACGTATTCGTTAAACAAGATGTTGAATTCGTGAGTAGATTGTATAAAATGCGCACGGTACCGTTGCACGTGGGGATACGGTGGATACAACGATCAAATCGATGAATTATTTAAAATCGTAATGCATATGGTGAGATAATAAAGAAAAAAAAAAAAAAGCACCGTCTATCTTCACGAAAATATATCATGGATATTATGTCCATGCCGCCCAGAAAATACTACGAAGAAAGAGTTGTACGTCGTTACGCGGTGCACCCTTACAGTCGAAATCTTTGATTTTTCGATTTCGACAGAGTAATGGCCCGTCACCGTCGTCGTCCACGACTTACGGGACGGTATAGAGCTACGGCTACGAGCTGCACGTCATCGGGTGCATCGATCCGAGACGCGTGTCACTTTGTACGCGCAATGCTACCCGAACGGATACCGTTTCCGTCGGACTCGTGTACAGCACATTCGCATCGGCAAACACTTGTTCGTACCGGTCTCGGGTACGGGCAAATGCAGGTGGCTTTGCGTTGCCAAACGTCGTGCACTGTACAGGTTTTACAGATAAAATGTGTGCGGTAACGTTTTCAAAAAAACTCGACGACGTTTCGACTATCGATAATTCTGTGTGTTTGGACGCGGAACGTTGATCTTAATATTTTTATTTTTATGTCGGTGTTCGTAATCGCATCCGCCGCGTCGTGTGGCCAGGTCGTAGTCGTTCGGGTTTTCGCTTTTGGGGCCGATAGACTTACGAAATCCGAAAACTCCGACTTCAAGTTTCCCGCGTCCGGCAACGCGGACACACGACCGGTACTCGTTATTGCACTGCTTATGCGACCGGGAAGACCGGCAAACGTGTGCAACGCGACGTGTGCGCCCGCGGAATATCGACTGGCGATAAAAATCGAACACAAATACCGTATTGGCGCGACCGGCGAGTCCGTGTAGCTGGTGCACAATAACGTACAGCTTTACGAGCGCCGTCGTCGTTTTTATTGCGGACCGAGACCGCCGTTGAAATCGCGAACGTTTGGATTTTTAATAAACCGTTTTTCGACTCAGTTCGACATGTTCGTCTTTTCTTCCCCAGGGTTCGCCTACCGACTGGAGTCTCTCTCTCTCTTCTCACTCTCTTTCTCTCTCTCTCTCTCTTTAAGTTGTCGAAACAATAACGGCTATTCCTCCGGCCGGCTCGACTGATCGCTCTATACATAAGATGTATAATGTGCGTTTTATTGCTCCGTTCCGACATAATCTTACCCCTACGTATATTTGTTGTTATCCATACATATATGTACAAAACACATCATAAATACGTTACGCAAAACAGGAGTTGTTCCCGCAGAACCCCTTTCCACTTTCCGTCCAACGGTGCCTCGCTCACGCGTCAACAAATTTACCACCGCCGATTGGCGTCGTAAATTTCTATCGTACAACATTCAATATTTTCGCGTCGTTATGTTATAACTTTATTACCGTCGGCAACGTTTTCGTATTGATTTTAAATATCAACCGACGAAAGCAATTTGCGTCGCCCGATTTTACGTCGATAATAAACCGGAATACACGATTAAAATTAAGTGTTTTTAAACGTTTACGAACATCGCACGTATGTATATACTACAACCGTGGTACGAGTCGCACTTATATAACGGTCTTGCACGTTGTGACCCGGTGTGTTGGGCAGCGCTTGAGCCCGCGGTATTTCATTCGATCGAAATTATTGAGGTTTGATGTGCTGGTAATTCTTGGTAAAAAGAGCGGGATGAAAATGTTTAAAACGTGAAAATCCGTTAAATACCGTTTGAGGTTGGTAAGGAAGCACTTGCTTCAATAATGATATTTACTTTTACGGATATTCTACTAATGCCGAGGAAAATCTGTACAGTAGTCATAAATGTTGTTTCGGCATATTGTTTTATCCAATAACGATGGTGTTTTCAATTTCAGAGCAATGCAATAATATCTATTGAAGTAGTTTGTTTTCATTCAACTCAAGTGTTTGCTTTATGAAATCAAACTGGTTTTGATTCTGAATAGAATCCGACGAACTATACTCGTACCATAGAAACAAAATAGAAACTCGAAAATCGGTGTTTCCAAAAATGAATTGCTATTTCACTCGCATCAGACGATCGGAACTGTAAGTCATCTTGTTGATTACTTAAAATACTTAACCTCACTTCAATGGTCATCTCGTAACCGCTATTTTGACGGTATTGAACACCGTGTATACTGGACCTTTGAATGTATTCGAAACGTGGAAACCACAAGGTATCCAGAATATAATTTCATCATACTTAATGAAAACATGATTGGTTTGAAATCAATATTTAGCGATTCTCTTTGAAAGTACCTGTGCCATGTAACTCTATATAAAAGACCGATTAAATTATATTGCGTGACGATAACGTCACAGGTGACGGTGGGAAGGATTAGAGGTCGTCGTGAGTCCTACACGAACGAAAAATTTGCACACACCCCACTCCGAACAAGAGTTTCGCGCTTAAATGTGTATACGTACGTATGTGCTTGACGATAGCCCATTTTTATTCTTCCGTTTTTAATATACGACGTCGAATCGTTTAGCAGAATGCGTTCTATCGTTGTCACCGCAGTCCGTCGCGAACGTAATGTACCGTGTCCTTATTATATGCCACGTGTCAGGCACGCGCAAATCTGCTTTAGATCTCTAAAGTCCGTATAATGCGTAAAACGTGTAATATTTTACCGGATCTCGACCTGTGTTCACCCTCTACGTGTACATGTTTTCTCCGCATATTATACACACATACTCGCTCTGTATGCGGCGCGCATATAAACAAATAACAGTTATGATGATAATGATAATAATAATAATAATCATATTAATGATTTACAATTGTATTGTGTGAGAAAAATACACGGCGTATTTTACAGTCTTTTTGGTCGGTTAGCGCCGAAAACATTTGTTTCCGGTCGGGATTATACTTCATAGGATATACGCCGTACTCATATATAGATCATCACTGACGACAGGTCCAGAGAGTTACGGATGTATTATAATAATAATGTCGCAACTCGTGTCATTTATATTTTTCGGTAAAAACGCGTTGTTATTATCGTTATAATTATTCCTTTTCTAGACAGTTTACATTTAAATATAAAAGATTTAAGAGAACGGGGTTTTTTTTTTTTTTGTTATAGCATATTTTCGTTAAAATTATTTAAAATATTTTTAACATTCGACGCATGTTCTCCGATTAAACAGGAATTACGTTTTAAAATTCGGACTGTATTTAATTAACAAGTTTTCCACGCTTTTGTTGTTGTTTTTAAAAATAATATTTAATTAACGCATTGTGTGAAAAATGGTTTAAAAAGTTTTGTTATTGTTTGCGTTTTCTTTTTGTTCGACATTGAACTCATTAATAAAACATATTAACGGACGTTGTCAATCAGTGAACGAGTAAATAATAAAATAATGAAATAAACTTTTTTTTTCAACAACATACCGTTGTACACTATTATACATTCAAATGGATTAACGTCGGTATTTTCTCGACCCATATTTTATTACGTCGAGTGGTCAATGATTTTAACTTTAAAATTAATTTTAGTTTTGTACCGCTATAAATAATCGTATAATCGTGTTAAACGTGTCACAGAATTTCCCCGGAAAATAGATAATGCTAATTATCACGAAACACTACGATGCTTTGAATCTACTTTTATACGCGTTTTTCAGTACTTATTGCGGTTTTGTTCGGGGCAAACGCGTGGAAATGCAAAAACCACCAAACGGTATACAAACGCAGCTTGTTCGAACGTGATCGGTGAACGTGAGCCGTCGCCACCGAAGCCCAAAACAATAGAGATCATTTCGAACAAATTGTAACGGATCGACGGATAACGCGGTTCAAAATGTAGAAAAACTTGAATGGGATGAAAGACCAGAACTTTTATCATTCAACGATGGGAAGGAGAGCGGCGAGGCGATTATCGGCGGCAGTCGATCGTGGAACGGGAAAGGGTAATGGGTACGTGTTTATAATCTTACTGTACGCCTACGCTCGCGTAAAATTATATCTCTACAACCGAGGCAGATTGTTTACGTACAGCATGGAGGGCGTACGTGCCTTCGCCGATCCGGCCGCAGGTTTACGGTTATCGAAAGCACTTAAAGCGCGATTCCGACTAGCCCAACGATCGTAGAACGGCGCGCATTTGCTAATTGTTGTTTTCGTACGCACAGCAAACACTCCGAACGGAGATTCAATCGGATTCGTGTCGGCACACACAGTCGACGTTGTTGCGAACGTTGTTGCTCTACGACAATGCGACGCGGTCCGTCATCCGCACCGTGCTGTTAGACCTCGGAACCGATAATTATTATTCGGCAAACACCCGAGTCGTCCTACAAAAGAGCTCTAGCGATCATCACGTTGTGTAAATCCAGCATCTTTCGAGTGTGCATTAAAACTCAAAAAAAAAAAAAAAAAACCCGCGTTTTAATTAAACTCTGCGTACAACGTTGGGTCGAAAAATGTACGACTCGTATTTTTCTCCTTTTGCGGGTTCTACACAAAAATCGCTTACCGTTTACAGAACGTACATATAATTATTGCGACCCATGCACACCGTACGTAAACTAAACTTTTCAGGTTGGACCGGTGGACGGTATGCGTCTACAGTGTTTTCCCAAGATCGTTTCACCGGCAGATTTTCAGTAAGTCGCGGAGAAAAAAACAAATTATAACTTTCGAACAGCGTGCGGCATAATTTTTCAAATAACAACTGTTGTTGTGTCATTTCTATGAGACAGAAATCGTACCGAATCACTATAGCAGCTAGACAAGGGAACAGATGGAAGGCGAATCGCCACGGATTTTCGCAACAGAACGCGAGTGTCTCCGAATTCGGTGGTCCATTCGTCGCCATCTCGGCAGTGGGTGTACGTGATTCGGACGCGTTTTGAGGGTGCAATAACAATAATAATTATAATAATAAACCGTCTATTTTTTCAGGAACACGCGTGCCAGTGGTCTACGATACAGTACACATTGCGCTACGCAGTCCGTCACACTCCGACGACACCGAAACAAGGATATTCCGCGTTGCAAAACGTTTATTTCGTACGCCGAAGGTTCCGCAATGGACGAAAAACGTACAGGAATCCTGAAAATCTGTGACAGGAGGGTCACGTAACATGTATACGGTCTGTCACGAAACCATAGGAAATAGATTAAACACGAGAACCGTGTGGGCGACCGCGTAGATATGCATTGCAACAATCGTGTTATCGATTGTCGTTTATATTTATTTATTTGTTTTTAATTTTCACGATTCGCGTGATATCAGCTGGAAATGTAATACTTCAAAACTTTGGTATTGTATCATTGCTGTGCACATTGCAGTCTCGTCCTTACGTGAAGCTACAAAGGGCGTGTCTGAATTCCTATGCGTACATATCTCGTTGTGTAAATAGTTGTAAAAAATAAAAATGCGTGCAAGTTGCTATGCGAGAAAGAAAAAAAGTGTTGTTTGGTATGCAAATTCCAACGCATACGTTATCTATTAGACAAGTGTACTTGAGTAATACGTTTTAGTGCCTCGGTCGGCTATTTACTTGTACTATTGGCTGTATAATATTGTTAACGCGCGCTCCGGCCTATTTTTCTATAAGGGTGTAAGCGTCATTTGCGATTGGTTCCCTTCAACGAATATCTGCAGCGCCGGGAGAACAGTGATACTTAATATATATATGTGTGTGTGTGTGTGTGTGTGTGTGTGTGTATGTGTGCGCGCGCTAGTGAGTGCATGCGTGTGTATGTGCATATGTATATACGTGTGTTTACCAAAGGCCTAAT
Organism: Sipha maydis; assembly: GCA_034509805.1. Taxonomy (NCBI): domain Eukaryota; kingdom Metazoa; phylum Arthropoda; class Insecta; order Hemiptera; family Aphididae; genus Sipha; species Sipha maydis. The sequence goes on along the minus strand of JASXSY010001628.1, from coordinate 32,822 downwards.
GTGCGCGAAGGGACTATCTGACTCTCACCTTTGTACATTAGGTGTAGTGATTACAGTCTTATATTTTCATTTTTTTTTTCTCAACCCTAGGACCGCGCACCGTTATGGTGATGTACACGAGGCGCAAGCAAACACGTGCAAACGCTGGTAAATGTATTTTTCGTGTTGTTCATCATCGCGTGGGGTCTAAAATTTAAACGGCGCAAAACACGTCAAGAAAATTTCTCAAAAACGTCTGATATTTTACTCTTCCGCTGGTGCGAATTATAATAGTTACACTACATTATAAACGTCAACGAAAAACCCGCATATTCGCTAAGTCATACGCAGAAACGAGCTATATTCTCAACTGTACCTACATTATATGCACAAGTTTAGAGTACCAGCTTAGTCTAACCGCGTTGTGTCCGCCCGCCCGTTGCTTACCAGCACAGCAGTACATGAAGAAGATTGTCGGTATTAACATATTTTTTAAGTATAAATGAATTACTAAGATATAATAAATATTTTATCGAAGAAAAAAAAAATCATAGTATAAGTATCTCTAATACTTATTATTCATACTTACTATGATCACGTACGTCCGTGTACCAAAATGAATATACCTCGTTCATTCACAAATGAAAATATTACATTTTTTACGTTCTATATACACACGCATTAGCAAATTATTTTTAAAGTGCATACGGAATTATGGTTTAAAACCCACTTAGAAACCGGGAATTTGACACGCTCGAATGGCGAGATTTCCGATAATTTCACATACGCACCGCTATAATTTTCGACCCGAAGGACTATGAAATAACAGGAAACAGCTGCAGGGGTAATAACAGTAACAGTAGTAATGTTTTCGTGTACGGGCACATCGCAAACATACAATTGGGCCTATTTACTTGAGCGCGAGTGAATCGACGAGATAGCATATTATTATAAGATCGCGTCACACATACTTCGAACCCGGTTACCGGTAATAATAATACGCGGACGCACGTAACGTTTAAAATACGTATACGACGTACGATAATGTACAGATACATATCTACACGTACGCAAGAGTGTGTGCATGCACGGGTTACGATTGGTGACGATGTTTCCCCAGCGGCATTCGGCCGGCAAATACTGCATATCACGTAGATATTAATAATAATAACAATATCGTTTAGATGACATGCGGATGAGTAGAAGAAATTGTCGAAATCGGTTCCAGAAGGCTAGCCGCGTCTGTGACCAATCGGAATTGACTCCTATTTGCATTCCAATATGTAGATAGTAACTGTACGCGCACCAAGACGACGTCACGCGTAAAACGCTCTTGGGCGCGGAAAAATTGAATTGTCGTAATTCGTTTCTCTCCCCGTCCTTAGGCTCGTGCTCCGATCGAATAGCGGTCACGTTGAATTCGTTTTCGTCGATTGTTCACGCGTACGTATTTAAATGACCGCACTAGCGTTTAAATACACCACGACCAGTGTGCTGTAGCAAGGGTTGAAGACGATTCGCTGGCCAAGAAGTGATAATCGAACCCGATGCGGGACAATAGACGAAACCGTTCCACATGGAGTTCCTCCGGGAGCGAAACATATTTCCATTCGATTACATAAAAGCCGATCGGGTTTGCTCGAATGTCATGCACGGATCGCGATCAATTAACTGCATGCAGAATTATTCTCTGGATTATTTCGATCGTTATTGGTTAGATTACATTTGTTGCGCTGTCACAAGCATACGTCTCGTTCGACGGTGTGCCGCATGGCGAGGAAACGCGACAAGCATGACGATGCGCGTTCCCGATAACTTGTTTTATGTTCTCCAATCTCGTTTTAACCAATCTCCGCGGTAGTCCTCGAAAACAAATTTTAATGTCCACTCGTTTGTATAAAGAGTTATTGTGGTGTTTAATGCGCTGATTCGGATAGGACAAAAGTGGAACCACCAGAAGGTATAATACAATCTCCGACCGTTTAAATCCCGTGTAGCTGAATACAATCGTACACATAACCCCACTGTACAACTTATACTCACCCAGCTCACTGTCTTCCGCGCGCCAGTTCAAACATTATTTCGAAACATTTAACAAAACTATTATCTTTAAAAAGTTCCTGATTGCTGTTGGAACGGAAATGTGAAAAAAAAAAAACACAAGAGAACGAATGGGGGTCGTATTGAGTGTATAGCACTCATTATACTTGTCACGCATCGTCCAACTTTGGTTTCGTGGAAATCGCATTTTACGCCCGCCACTTGGGTTCTAAAAGTTTTTCGAAATTCTAAATCCCAAGGTGATAACCATTGTTTTCTAACAATCAAGTTCTGTTTCATACCGTTCTTGACTTTTCAATCAGTTTTCACTAGTTGTGTGCAGCTAGAGCTAATCAATTCCGACCGAGAACTCAGTGCGTTAAAGATTCCATGCTGGATAAACAATGCAATGATATAGCCTCGTGTATTGATTTTCACTTAATGTAACAAAAAAATAAAATAAAAACCGCAAAATATTTAAGAACGATCCATCAATAAATTCTGTGGCTTTCATGTAATTAAAAGTGATTACACTCGAACGAATAAAATATAAAATAATTTACTGAAAGCACTTTTGGTTTATTTCGGACTCCATCCATCGTAATCGAATGTTTGGCGTTTTAAAATTTCAACATATCAATATTAATCGATCGTTTTCAATAGTAATCAAAATTATCGCACTACATACAATGTAATATGAACAACGATATCGGTCAGTAAATATGAAACCGTATGTAGAATAAATAAACGATTATAATAACAACTCAGATAAATGCAAAACATTTCAGTTGTACGTTTCTTTATTCTTCGTTTGCTTTTATACTCGCCAAGCAAACAACGCAGAATAAATGAATGAAAATATAAACACATCAACATTACTAATAATTGTACATTTATAGTTATGATGGTGTGTTGATGGTGACTTAAGAGTGATTATAATATGATAAAGAATACGGAGATAAAAGACCAATTATCTTTGCGGAGTTTAAGGGAAATTTCGACTAACAGATTGATTGTAATTACGAACGGTTTTTACAATAGTAGGAATTAAACTCACTAGGTATGTATACAAATTGAAACAAATAAAAAAAGCTTTTTGCCTTTTGTACGGCTCTTGTATATTAAATCATCACGGCTCAACAATCGCACGAAACGAGAAACAACGATTTATTTTTATTAAAACGGACGAGTTTTACATTATTGTTTGACTACTAACATCAGTTATGATTAAATTAAATATACAGGTACCTACTGTAGAGGGTTTATACAATTGAAATATCGTAACTATTGTCCTGGAGAAATATGTTTTTGCAGATATGCATTAATAAAATGTTAAAATTGAAATGCGTTCTCGAAATGGGAAGGAAAAATATAAGTGGCAGCTAGCGTACTACAGTGAATGGATACTTTTAATGGATTTTAAATCAGATATAAGTCTTTTATAACCCAATAACGGTCGAAAACACGAAAATTAACAATGACAGTGCGTAACCGGGAGACTACGAATTCTAAAAACCACTCAAAAATCTTAATATTTACAAAACATAATACTTGAATACTTTTAACTCTATAAAACCAGTATATATTTTCTTATACAAACGTACGCTGATCATATCTGCAATTAACAAACGTTATTTAGAACACTCATGCACTCACGCTCACGTTCATAGCCTTATCCAGAGATATTTGCATTGTTAACACAATATTTATTCGGTATAACATTTCGTTTAAGGTGTAGGTTGTTTTGTTTACTTTTGAAAATAAGCGATGTTCTTTTGAGGAAAGTATACCTCGGTAAATAGTTAATTTATACTCGATATTTAAATGTTTGCGAAATGCTTTTGGAAATCACGCAACGGATCCACTGCGACAGTAAATTAGTAAATGAATTACATTTAATTAATTAATTTACTAATTTGCTAATTTACAATTGCAATTACATTACGTTTAATAAATGTAATTGTAATTGTAAAACACGTGAATGACCGTGTAAAAGTACATTTTTCCTTGTACAATTGCAAACGCGAACCATGAGCTAAAATCGCGTCCGCGTCATTATGTAATTTATATTGAATCATTCAGTCGCGCTCAATATTTTGATGTGCGAAATTCACGAGTGAACGCTGTAAACAAACTGTAATAAACCCACACTTGTCTATTTAGTATGTCGTATGTGTTACTACTATTGTAACATATAACACATAGGTGAGAAGAGATTATATTATTATAAATAACAATGATCATTAGTTCTCGTTAAATGTCGAATTTCGTCTTTCAAAGTCACGGAGGTGATCAACATTGTACGTCATATCACCGACCTTTACACTCATCCCAATGAGCCTGAAAAATCGCGCCACATTAAAATCCTTGTATAATAAATATACATTTTAATAAATTTTAACCATTCTTTTTTCATAAATTTTACGAGTAGAGCTCTCTTTAGAAATGAGATGTTTTCTAGATGTATTAGATAAATTCAAACTTAACAAGTTTATGTTCCTTGTGCCCCACGCGGTAACATTGCCGGAAACCTTAAAGGTATTTTATTTCACTTATCGTAAATCTTTTAACTGTTAACCAAGTGTAAAATACAAACTATTGATCAATGTGTTTTTATTCAAATACATCGCCGTACGTAACGTCAGAATTATAACAACACATTGGTTGCGCCGTCATTAATTATAGTTGTGAATACCTGGTAATAATAATACATTTTCTCCGTGCATTTATATAAGGTCACTTCATAATGTACTGTTAGTTTGTAAATTATAATGGATACAACCGATGATGGAGTTATATTGAAAGTTCATTTAATTGAAGTAGAAGATGATGATGGAACGCTTTTCTCGTGTATTTGTCGGAAAAAAAGAAAAGATCCATTATTTACAAAGAGAAGTACCGAAGGTCGTCATAAAATACTTATCAACGATCATCAGAAAAATTATGAAATCAAGTTTAGAAATTGTTTTTTTATTTATCGTGATCATCTCTTATATTTTTAAATCTTTATAACCCATCTTTTTTGAGGGATTATAAATTGGAGAATTTTAGAAATACATTGGATCAGAACTACGTTTTCGATTTGATTATATTTAGTTATTGGAGTACCTATTGTTGAAAGTCATGAACAATGTTAACAACAGTTAATTATAAAATTAGTGTCATATCAACATTAATTTTTTTTTTTTAATAACAAAAAAATCGCGACCAGAACGCGATTTGATCGCTTTGAAAACAAATTTAAATCATCGACCGCGATCACGTAAAGAATACCAACTATATTTAATTTACTTTGTAGTCACGTGATTTTGGGGATGCGATCGCACAAGGGAAAACGTACTTTTTTCCCAAAAAAACTACACAGCTCGATGACAGTCTAAACGCATTATAAGCACACATTATCGATGAAGAAAATGTATCAATAAAAAAAATTGAAATATTATTAGTAGGTACATTTAAAAAAAAAAATTACAATACCTCCATTAGCGTCTACTCGGAAGCGTTCCGTGGGGAGAGAGAATTAATTTTGTTTGTATACCGGCGAAACGAATATGGATTGTGTCGAGAAACGCCCGGTGTATGCTTGAACAATATCCAATTTAGACGGTCAACCAAATGGAACATTGGCCATCGTACCGTAATAACTAATTTATTATATTGTATATTATATATATATGTATTTATACGTATGTATAAATTTAAATCCTAATTCCAACGAAATTTTTTATTAGAGTGCATTGATTATTCCGTTTCTACAACGAAAAGCGACTAATTGGCTCGGGAAAATCATCGTTGATGCTAAATAAAAAAATTATCATCCCCTGAGCCCGATGCAAAAATTAATCGCTACCATAAAACGGAGTGCTGAAAATTACAATACGAATAACTATTTGTCTGTGATTAAATATGCGTACGTTATTGAACGCGCACCGATACGAGGAATGTTATTGCACGAGTTATATACGGGATAGTGTACCATACACGCACGTTTGCGTTAGAACATACATATGCAACTTTACATAATATACGATAGTATACCGCACAGAGAGAAAAAAAAAAATGAAAAGAAACACTAAAAATCACCATTCACCGGTCATCGCGGTGAAAATACAACACTGATGTAATTAAAACGTGAAACCGGCAATGAATCATCGTGGGTCGCAATGCGTTACAGCGACACGGGCAGACACCAAACAAACGTACGAAGAAACTCCCGTGACAATAGATCCTCAATGGGCACGTTGAAACCTGCCGATACACGGCTTTCGATATAGTTATATTTACATATAGTTTTCATCGGAAATTATAAATGTCCAATGTAATCCTTCGCGTGTACGTCCGCAAGAGCTATTACGTATATTTACATGTATAAAACGACGTTCTGAGAGTTACGTGCAACGAGTTTATCGCGACGGCGAACGGAAAACGTCGACACTGGTGCGCGCACGCACTGTTTGCTTCACTCGAACCGCGGAAAAGCATTCGGGTCCGTCGCGGATTTCGGCGTTGCGAGATAAACGTTTATACGGTGTTCGAAATATACTCGGACAATACCATCACGATTTTGTAAGAATATTGCAAAAACGCATCGGAAATTCGATTATTGAATGCGATTTTCCGGTCGAGAAATTGAGTAGTCGCACGATCAGTGTTGTATTTTGCGCGACGTTTACCTAACTATCCGAATCTTTGTCACCACGACAAATCACATCGGATATTTCTGTTGCAAAATACTCTGATAACGACGATTTAATTTTAACGCCGTGTGGAAAACAATTATGTATTTGAAACCAACTCGTCGAAAAATCGCACGATTCTCGTAACCTAACGCGTCGCCGTAGAGTTTTAATTAATGAGACGAGTCACTTTTAGTTCCACGATTTATGATTTTTTTAAAAGTTTATGCGCTTCACTTTCGTCGGGCGCAAAATGAATTAAAAATGTATGAAAAATCATTACTAAGATCGTCACGTCACATAAACGCAAGCAAATGCAAATCATTATTTCACAATATTGTTGGTATGTAAAAAAAAAAAAATGAAAAATGTTGAAGTTTTATCATCAAAATCATTTCCACTCCCTTTCACCTAAAACCAATTGACAAAAAAACTACTTTGAAAACTCTACGTCGACGCGATAAACCCTACACGATCGTCGTCGACGGTAACCGTCAATAGTGGTTAAACAATTATGGTTATAACATCACTGACTTACCATTGAAATTATCTCCCTCTAGCAACAATGGCTCTCGTTCATTATACGTTCTGTGTAACTTCATCTCGCTATCAACGGTGTACTATCGATTGAAAGGAATCAAAACGGTATAACTTCCCTTTGCCCTCGGATACGTATTCGAAGAATAATACCTTGGCTTTGATGACGCAAGTTTTTCCGAACCGAGTTAGAGGCTTTTCCGTTTACATACTACATCTGAAGTAACGCCATATTACACCTCGCGAGACGATTTTCCGAGTATATATGGTTGTTTGTTTTATTTATAGTATTCAGGTTATAAACCCTGACACCAAAAGAACAATATTGTATCACCTATCGGAAGAGAAATGTAATGCAATGTTTATTTCATAGTTTTATCTAGATGAAACGGTTTGAAGACGATTGTTCTTAATCTTTGATAACTCTCGATATACAAAGTGCGCCATCATTTTTTTTCGAAAATCATCAAATTTAATTATTTCATAACGTGTTTCAGATAGTAAAATAAAAAAAAATAAATTAATTAAAATAAATAAAATCAATTCAAGCGTAAAATTTGTTTTTGCTAGAAAATATTTAAAATTCGGAAAAAGAAAAACGTTTCGAAATTAGTACCGAAAGCAGATCTGATAATCTTCATAACAGTGATCTCCGATCCACAGGGGAGGAGCAGCACGCCCTTACATGTTTTTTGTATTTTTTATTTATTCATTTTTAAATTTCACCGAGTACAGTAGTACCTGCAAGACCTGTACTATATTATACCAGTGTGTAGGCGAAGAGGTTTTGGGTGGCCCGTGCACTCCGTCTTATACCTCTTTCCGCATAAATCACGTCAACGGCATTCGCGAACAGTTTGAATTATCTATTTGACATTTACTCTCGTAATCTCGTTCACTATTTATTTCCTCATCTCTTGTCTCGTTCTACATATCGACATGCTTGTACGCATGCGGAATGGACCCGTGAAAAATTCTATGCTCCGTGCACTGTTGGCGGATTTCGATTGGCGCGCCAAGAACCGCGACCCCGGGCGAATCGGTAAATAATACACAATACATACGGTACAAATGTTGTGTCTCACGAAGACAATGTCCATGCATCCGAGGAACACTCTGTATGTACGGATGACCGTAGGCACTCAATGAGGCGGAAAAATTACTCATCACATTCATACGTTGTGTCACAACAACCGAACGTTTCGTCGAAAATCCTCCGTTGGCCACTGCGTGTTTGGAAAAACAGGCACGGACGTCTAATTTCAACGCGTAACTACATAGATTGTAGATCAAATTATTTTTGTTCATTTTTCTAACTACTATTATAATTTTTTATCATAAAATAGTCGTTTCTTAAACGTGTATACGCGTTATAAATTATATAACTCAATACTTTTGTAAATTTAACTGCTTTTTTTTTTTTTTTTTGTTGTTTTTTCACGATTATTGTACTTCGTTCCGAATCGCGCGCGCTCCAACGACGTATCTCATAATAATAATAATGCAGTGCCATCGTATATTATAACATTATCCTGAGACGAGTTTTATAGGCCGTTAGTGGAATTATATTGAAAAAATAAAAACTCTCCAAACGACAAATTGCCCTTCGATATTATATATGTCCGTGGAAAAAGCTTTTCTTCTTAAGATCCGCCGCCGCTGCAGCACGCAACAATATATCGCATAATATCCATTATCCGGTGCACACTTTTCCCCTTGACGTGCCGTATATTTTTATACAAACACACACACACACACACACACACACACACACACACATACACACATAAAAACGTAAGCGCGCGATTAATATATGGGCCCGTTATTTTTTCCGGATGATTTAAAGTGTCGTTGTAAGGGTAATTCGGATCGGATGAGGCGCGTGCGCGAGAACGCTCAAGCTATCGTACAGGATAAATTGTTCGGTTTTTTTTTTTTTTTTTTTTTTTTAAAGTGATGGTAAAAGTGTGAATATTAGGTCGAATTTTCACCGCGGTTATTGCATTTTCTTCTCCACGCACGTTAATACGCAATAATAATATGCAAATTCGTCGTAAAAGGAACAAGGTTTCAGACGTTGCGGCGTCTATATAAATGTATATATTACGTGTGTGTGTACAGATATATGAAAACCGAACAAAGAAAAAAAGCATACATTACGAGTATACGCGACTTTATTAACAACGCAGACATATCTCGGCCGGCGGAAAATAAGGAGATTTATAAGTCCACACGCTACTATTGTAGTCGCTCATGTACATTAGACAATTAGACATAGTGTTATTGATTATGTTTATCGATAATCTTCAATAAAATTGGAAATGATACACATCGTAAGAAACAAATAATGTACTCAATTAATATTTTCAACTATTAAAAAAAATATTATTGCTATATAAATCATAAAAATCGTAAATTTTTCATATTTTATTTTATTTTATTTTATTATATTCTGTATGAATTTGAAAATAATGTTTCAACGTGAAAATGAAACGCTCCAACGAACTATAGAGTGCAATAAATTATCCCTCCCTTTATAATTTTTTTTTCTTTTATCGTAAAACGTAGTCTTGACGAGAAATGTCCCCTTGATTCCGTACGCGATACATTCTTAAGACGTTAATAACAATAATATTAGTATAATATAATATAATACAATATACAATATACAATATAATAGTATGTTCACTGAAATTAAATTCGACAACAGCTAAACGAAACGAATAACATACCTGCAGTAAACCATCTGCGTAGAAATTCAATACCCACTTGAAAACGTATCATATACGGGAAACGCACGACGACGATTAAACGAGACGAATAAAAAAACCTAAATACGTGAAATTCGAAAATCTTAGCGGGGGTTAATAAAAATATAATATATCACTCGGTCATTTGTGCCGCGTGTTTGATGGGCTTATTATTAAACCGTGCCGTGTGATTTATTGTGGTCCAAACATTATAGGAGAGGATATAAATTGTTTTTTTCTTTTCTTCTTACAAATTTGATTTTTGGTCTGATACGTGCTCTTGAAATGATAAATGTAAGGACTGCACTTGATTCATTTGTGCTGTGTGCGTGATAAACATATAAAATGTTCACGGTTCCTCGGAGGTGGTCGGAGGTTGTGCACATAAAAATAAAACAAATCATTTTAATTATTCGAAAATTAAAAGCTCCGTTTCAGTCGGGCAACGGAGAACGCTGACGGTACTTAAAAAACCGTACACGTTTCCGGTACGTTAACTTTAACACGTACCCAACCAGCAATTATTATTGTACGGAGTAATTGTTTTAAAATCGATCGGAACTAAATAATATAAGTTGAGACACGCGATTATTTTTGCAAACGAAAAAGTATTTATATTATTGCTCGAAGTTCAACAATGGAAAAATACTTGTATTATTTTAATTTTTATTATTTCAAGTAAAGAAAATGAAATTTTAATTAAACGCGATTAAAGTATACCTGTACAAAATAAATACGTCAAAACTAATTCAACGATTTGAATCGAATTGCATTCATGTAAAAATTGAAAACCATGAGCTTACCACGTGCACGAATTTACGAATTTTATATAAATAATAAATAGACGAATTTTCATTTTTATTGTTTTATTGCGAATGATCGTTATAATAAGATGGAAGGAGAAAACTTCATTATTATTACGTATTATTAACCATTACTTTTTCATAATGACATTGGTAATAGTCACATAACGATATAAAGAAAGATAAACTGCTAACGTTATTATTTTTATTTAAATTTCTAATGACTCAATATCAAGTTTATTTGTTCGTCCCTCTTAGTCTCAAGAGGACGCGAAGAACATTATTTCATCGTGCGGCTAGTTTCACCACCCTTATTTTTCAGAACAAAATGTTAGAATTCGCTGCCGCCGTTAGTACTCGTACGTCATTTTCGATGATGGCAGAAGAAAATATATAATTTTCTTGTAAATTTCGGCATTAGACCTAGCATCATATCATATTATTATTATTATTATTATTATGATTATGACTATTACTTTATCATCATCTCTAGCTGTAGCACACGACACTGAATTATTCTATCTCTGGGAGAGTTTATACTCTCTCATATCATATCATACAGTTTGGTATGTGCGTATACGGGCGGTAAAATCGATTTTTCAAACAAAAAAGATTCGTTTTTTTTCCATATACAGCTTAACGTCCGCGTATTATGTACAAAACGTGTTAAACCATGTGCGACCCAGTGTTGTGATAATGATTACGGCAAATTTTTAATTTTCGTTTCACCGCCATAAAGATAAATCCTAGTATTGTCTATACGTTACGGGAAACTATACTCGTGAAAAATTATACCCGTTCTTTTGACGATTTGTAAAATTCACATGTAAAAGGAAATAGCACACATCTGTTTAGAATACGAGTAAAGGAAAATTCGTGTTCGTTTTTCGACGGGTTTCTTAAAAAAAAAAATAACAGCGTTGAAAACAATAAAACAAAAAATTTCGTGCGCGTGATTGGATTAGTAGAAAAAAAAAAGAAAAAAAACATTTACAAATTTCGAGAATATGTACAAAATTAATATACTTGTTTTATGAGTACGAGGTTGGTACATCGAACTTAGAAACGTATTGTTCCTATGTAATCCATAAAACACTAATATCTCGTACATTTCGGGCTGGAAACCATTTGCTGAAATTATGTTATTAAATATATGAGTGAACAGAATAGGAAAAAAAAAATAAGAAAAAACAACTTAGAAGATTGCAACGAAAACGATATTAATTTAGAGAATTTAGCGCACATTTATTTACTACAACATATTTATTTTCTGCGTCATACTGAAACGTAAGAATCGTAAGCTAATAAACTATTCGTTTGTACTTCTATAAATACTATATGATTACGCGAACTATAAATCAATATACATATTAATCCATACACGCGTGGTTGTTTTTATACGGAACTCGGATTTTAATAAATTTTGATTTGGGTAACGTTTATTTCATCGGTAAACCCATAATGTTATAATATATTTTACATTAAAACTGGTAGAACTGAGATCAAATTCACCACGATGATTCGCGTCAGCGCGTTGTACATAATATTAATATATGGAGTGCAGAACGGTTGGCAATATCGGTAATATCGGTTTAATCAAATGTAAACGGATTCACGTGATTTTATTTTCGATCAACCATATCATAATGTGCATGCGACAGCGCGCCGTGATTTTTCGGCAGATCTCCCGATGCTACAGTGTGTGTGTGTGCGTGTCTCTTTAAATTCAAACTCGTATTACACATCTACAGTCATAAATAATAGTTGCGCGTCACTTCGCGTTTAAAATCTACACTTTTAAATATCCGTGGACACTCGTAGACGTACAATTTATGACAAAAATATCGTATACGACTGTAAGGACGTATAGGATATGACCACTTTTTTTCTAAAAATCGTTAATCGGTCACATTTACTTTTTCTGATAAGTCAGCAGATAATAGTGTTATTGTTTGTATTATATCAACGTAGTATTTACGTTACACTAAATAAATAAATACATTTTTCAAAATTTTAAATAATATAAAACAACGCCACACACGATGTTCATCACTATTTTTCTAATAATCGATTATTTTTTATTTACTTTCATTTATATATGGACAAACCCTTTGGAAATGTACATGCAAATATAAAGTTAAGATATATTCCGAATGAAATACACGGCAAAATAGGTTAGTTAGTTATTATAACAATATATATATGTATAATGTAATGTAATGTATTAGTTACATTTAATAAATTAAAAATTATTTTTCGTAACCATTTTAAATCATGTCTAAAAAAGCCTATGTTGGCAGGATTCATCCCGAACACTATTAAGCCAATGCTACAATAATGTTAAAAGTACATGTGATACGACAGGACTTGAGGCCTTTAAAAAAGCTAATTTATATCAATTTGCAATGTTTTTATAAGCCTCGGAGAACACAGCATGACAGGCAAGACCTTCGAGAGTTGGGACCAGACATTTCGGCCGTGATCCACCGACCCTTTTCGTAGGCATCTACTGAATTCCTCGAGTATAAATCTTTATTGAGAAATGCGGGCGTTACAATCGACGTTTCAGCTTTGCACAGATACCGAAGAGAATAAAAAGTATCGAATACGAGTCGTGTGAGCACATTCGGTCGATAAAATAAGTGAGTGGGCAGGGTGGATATAGTTCGAGATATAGCCATGATCGCAGTAATACGTATTTGACGTTATATTTCAGTGATGACCAACTATGACTATTGTATTGCAAAAAGTTAATTTACTAACCAACCCACTAAAGTTTCAAATCGAATTGAAACATTTAATTTTTGCCTCTAAAAATGTGTAAAGTATTACAAGAAAAAAAATGATTGCGATATTCTTTCAAAATAGTAATGCGACGATGTTATTAATAGATTTACATGCGAGTTTTAGTATGGTTTTATACTTTAAATACCTATCAATACTCAAGCAAATGGAAAACTTATCAATTTATTTGGAAATCCATTTAATTAAGACTCAAAATATATTGCTACTTATTTTCATTTATAAATCGTCAAACTTCAATCTAATAATTATTTAAAAACACGATCTCAACATTATTCAAGCTTTGAAAATCTTTAAGTATGATTTTAAAAACGTATTGTATATTCCGTTCAACTTATATTTGTGGACAAGTACTTTTAACTATAAAAATCAATAAAAGCCAAACTCGGTCTTGCATAACAAATGAACATCTTTATGCCATTTTTCGAGTGAATTCAATAAAATTAGAACCTAATATTGATGTTCCCTATAAAAGAAAAATACATTACCCTCGTAAAATAAAAAAAATATATATTTTTAGTTTATAACAATCAATATAAAAATAAGTAATTACATTTATCACTGAATCTATCTTAAGACATACCTATATTATATATTATTAATTATTTATTATTATTATTTAAGAAAAAATTTAAGCTATTGGCCCATCAAATTTTTATATTTTTTTCTAATGGGACTCGGTAAAAATATTTGTCATCACCGTTGTATTTTAAAAGTTAGCGGTATATGAGTATTATTATAATATAGTTTGTCGTTATCATGATGGTATCGTATTGTATAACGCTCGCGAAATCTATAAATGGAAACATTAAAAAGTGGCAACGGCTATACTTGGTTAAGTGCGATGTACTATGAGTTCATACCTAAATAAGTTTGGGCAAACGCTCTAATTGTATCGCGTCGTACATTGATCACATAGAAATTAAAGTAAAATTTGAATTTCGAATATTAAAATTTGTATTTTAATGATGGTTAAAACAACATTGTACGTGATGCAGTAGTAGCGTAATAGGATCTATATAACCGAACGTGTAAAAGTAAATAATTTGAATTTGTGTATGAAAATAAAATTTCTAGCCCAAAAAAAAAAAAAAATCATAAATATTAGGGAACATTATAGATTTGTACAAAAATTTCCAATAATTTCAAGTTTTAAATAAAATCCCATTGTGTATACAAATGCGATACGTAGAGAACTTTCCACGACTGCATTGCACAAGGTTTGAACGGGACACTGTTATGGGTATGAAAGAGAAGAGCAGCGACGGAGGAGGGGGGGGGGGGGAAAGATGTGGTGGAAATAAAATGAAAACGAAACAAATATCCCCTACGTTTCCACCACCACCACCAGCCACGCATTTAAACGCCACTGCCGCCGGCGGAATTACAATAAATTTCTAGTATCCCTCCACGATTAATCATCACTGACCGGCGGCGCAAGCATTGTCCGTGTGCTTCACATAACACCGCACTCGCGTCCTACGCACGTGGCGGCGGCGGGGGTGGCGTACGTGTTTTCGTATTCGTACAACGGCCTCGTCGTCGGCGCAAGGGTGTAAGGGCGGCCCGGCGGAGTTGACAAAAGTACCGTAGCACGCGTATAAACATATATCACACAACCCATACACGCACACTTGCGACGAATGAACAAAAAAGACATACTTTGTTATGTAAAATAAACATCGGGACAGAGAGAAGGCATAAAAATGTCAGTGTTTATACGTTCCGTATACTCCAGGGGTGGTCGCTTATGGAGTGTCACTTCCGTCGAGCGAAATAAATACGTTTGTATTTGTATTATCATACTGTACGAAGTATTTGTATTAGCTTTAAAACGTTAACAATTACTATCATTGTGATTATTATAGGCATGGATATTTTTTTTTTTTTTACGAAATTCAAGATATAATTGAGCCACAGAAAAAAAAATATTTGTATAAAGAACAAAACAAAAAAATAAATGCCATTGAAAACTTACATAGAACATTTCTCGTTGGGTTAAGATCTAAATTAATGTATAAGTGCGATGGATTTATATTTCTGTTCGAAAAACCGTAATGATTTGTCGGCCAGTATTATTCCGTTTAGGAAATATTATGAAAATTACAATTTTTTCTCTTGCATCAGAAATTTGCGGTACTGCAGTCGAAACTTTTCCTTGCTGGTTACCTTTGACGTGACATAAAAACTTATTCAATCAAGTAGATTTCGAGGCATTTATAAATTCAATTTTTTAATTGTTCGGAAAGCAATATGAGTAACTACTTTTAAAGCAGCGCGTATAATATGCAAAAACCGAACATATAATATTTTCATTGTGTGAAGTCCAACGAGAGGAGAAAATCATTTCTGTACGAACTTTTTTCACGACACGTAATCGAACAAGCTGTGAAGTTTGGTTCCATTGGAGAAATAAGATGATAAAAAAAACTAGTGTATGGATCGTAAAGAAATGTTGAGTAGTGAGTGACACAGAATGAAGATGAAAAAACGTTTATTTGACACCGTTTCTAGTAAATAAGACGAAATAATTCAAACGCGATTTATAAAAATATAACACCCGTTGTGTTCGTCGCCGTGCTCGCATCGTTTTTTGACCGCATTTCGTATGCGCGAGACCGACGCGTTCGGATACAATAAACTATTGAAATACACACTCCTCGGCCTAATGTAAGTGCACACAATGTGCGATTGTACGGAATCGTAGGCGTCGCAAATCGGCTGGCGCAAAGTTGTATCGCCGAGAACGAAACGTTTCTTTTTCGATCGTTTTCGCGCCCGTACGGGGCTCTACGTTTTAACATCGACACGATCGTCGCGGCAGCGGACAACATAAAATCATAATGCAACACCGGCACGGGTTGGTTCGACGATACCGGGATATCGTACAATTATGCTAGTCGACATGTAGACACGGTTTTACTAGTCGATCGCGAACCGTGCTTGAGCCGCTTGACGATGTGACAACGAGTAAAACGGGTACGTGTTTGCGAATGAACGAGAGGCGGTTGTGCGCCGGTGAGTACACACGTTCCGACGGTCGATTCGCGATGCGTTGAGCACTGTGTAGGCCGTGCGTCGATCGCGAAACATTCGTCCTGTTCCCCCCCGCGGGGGGGGGTCTCACCTTTACGCACGCGGTACGGTGTGTGTTGCGTACGTAACCGGAGCGACCGCGGATGGTATCGCGACGTCGATTTCGTCCTGCAGCAACCCATCGGAGATCGTGATCGTTTTTTAAGGAAACGATATGTATCCAAGGTTCGGTGGGCGACAAAATACGAAAACGCGTTCGCGGCACGTAACTGACGTCAAACGTTTGAAACGGTGCACATCGGTTGATGCGGTGATGCGAACTCGACTTCAAACGCGTTGATCAGCATTCGAACACTGTCCGCGTACGACTGATCGATATGCATCCGCACGCGTATGTTCGGCAAATAATTGATTACGCACATGTTATTCTACGACAGTAATTTGCCATCGACCGTTTTCCGAACCGTCCGGAAACGTCACGGTACCTCGAATCAATATAAAACTCGATGAATTTTTCAAATATAGTGCGAATGGGGCCCCAATAATATTAAATTTCCACTGCTTCTACACAATCGTCCATTGGATCCGATTTATAATCGCGGAAATTCTAAAAGAAAAAATTATAATTTTTTTCCTTCGATTTTTCCTCGGTGAAGTTCAATACGATATTTACGTTTAAAAAAAAAATCTGATTAAGCGACTGATGTAATAACCTGAAATCGGTGAGCAATGTGGTGTTTTCTACCGCTGCGGCTGAAACCCCGGACAGTATGTGTTCCTGCCCTTACACAGTTCGATCGTTAATTTCCTCCTTTTTCGTCTTCGCCATACGTTTAATTACGGCGGTCGTAGGTAAAACGTTACACCTGAAAACGCCTCCATCCACCACATTGAAGCTCCACTACTGACATCACCGGTCAGACAAGTCTCCTTTGGAACACTCATAAATTTCAACCCTTTGACTTTTGTCCAAATATACGCGCTAATTTGGATATTACGATACGTCAAACAATATATTTTAATCCTGTCGCAACCGCAGCAAAAAACTTTAAATGTGTCGTTGATTAAAGCCAACGGCACTTTACAAGGTAATTATTTTAAATTATTAAAATAATTTCGTTGACGAAGACTGAGAGTTTATAATAATAATGATAATAATAAATAATTATCGGACTGAACGTGAAATTGGAAAAGTTATACCCGCTCTTATTCGGGAAATAATATAAAAAAGGCGGACGGTTTTGTGAAATCCAACAACTAAAATATTAAACAAACAAATTAAAATGATTTTATTGCTTTTTTTAACGGCGTTTTATTTTCATAATTATTTTTACCTTGGCAGTTCCGAAGCGTACAAGTTGATAAGGATGGAAAAATGCCCGCGCAAAACATTTGTTTGCAAGTACTGAACACTATCGTCGACGGTATCGCATACACTTCTATGTATATGGTGCAAACAGCTCAACACAACATTTAATTCGAAATGAATACCACAAAACAACTGTTTTCCGTTGTATAATAATAATAATAGTAGTAGCCGATTTCAGTCGGTAAATATAATATTATCTGAGCAACGAGATAAAAACAATATCGTTTCGCTTTGCACACACTCGTATACACGGAGTGTATAACAATATTGCATCAGTTCCGGAAATATGTAATATATTACGACAAACAGATTCTCGCCGGGTACTTGTAGACATTTATTTTATTCCGAACGATAAAAAAACATCGAATACATAATTCGAAATTCGCTTTTCATCGACCAACATTTTTTTTCTTTTTTCAAACATTCGTACCGCATACCTCGTGTATCAGTCGTTTGTCACTTAAACGCATCAATATATAATAATTATATATAAATATATTTGTCAGAATAACTTTTATCGGTATGAAAAAAAAAAACACAAAACTATCGACTAACGACAGCTGTTGCTCTAGATGACAAAATTTCGGTGTAATCAAAACGCGCATTAATTAATTTTCGTTCAGCGATGTACGTGTTTTTCATTAAAAATTATATGACAATTTAATACATACAATTCTGCTCGTCATGCAAGATGACAACGGCGAATGAAAACACTATAATATTCTATTGGTTTTTGGTTTATTACGAGTTCGAAATTCGGATGCGGTAATAATAAAAATAAGTAAACACTTTATTTGTTTTTTTTGTAAAGACGTGTACGGTACCAATAATTCATAAAAATATAATATCATATCGGTTGCATTATGTTTTCAATATCTGTTCATTTTCCCAGTGTAATAACACGAACGTAGTTTGTTCGTTTTGTCTTCGTTTGAATGGCCGTCAAGAGGCACATATCGTTTCTCTATTTCGATTTTTTTTTTCGGCAAGTTTTTCATATTCTGCAATTTCAATATTAAAAGAATAATATAAAGAGGATATGCAAAAAATATTGAACGGAAATCATGGTAAAACTACCATCAACACGAGTGTTTCCGAAAATCTCGAGTTTTTCGAACAAATGTATTCTCGAACCGGCATCGATTACGATTCTCCATATTACAATATATTATATGAATATAATTCAATAAGAAATTTGATATTCTATGACACTAATGTTTACCGAACATTTTATTATTTTAAGTCTATCGAAAACTGACACGTTTTCGTTTGTAAGACATGAGTTAAGAGAAAGCGTTTCGTAATCGATTATACGACGACTTAATCGAAAAGCATAGATAACCGACATTTAATAATAGTGCAAGTTTTATGTTAATAATCTGTTTACTTATGAATATTGCTCTAAAAGTCTATTAAATTCATTTTTATTAAAATAATAGAATATTTTAAGAGAATAAGTTGAAAGATGCTATTAAAATAAAATAACATAAATATTTGATATTTGTAAAATTGTTTTATATAACAAAAAAAAATAAAATAAATAAACTTTTTGAGCTTCTGTATACAAAACTTTATCTTTATAAATTATTAACACGAGATTTCTTTGAATTTATCAGATGTATCTCAAGTTTCCACCGGACATATTTACGTAGTTTCCGTATTGAACTTAAGATTGAATTATATCATACATTTAAGCAGACTATTTTTCCTCGATTAATACCAGAAAATATACTCTTCAATATCGTGTGTGTATTACCTTCGAATCATTGTAACTTAAAAATAAAATTTTGTTTGAATTTAATCAGTTCTTTTAAAAACTTTAATAATTTCAATGTTACCAACATATCGCCTTATTTTTTAAAAAGCTTATTTTATTTTCCCTCACAGAAAAAAAAACATAATTAACACAATCTAGTACTTTAATAAATTATTCTGTACTGTTTTCAATGAATTACAAAGCCAACGGTTAATTGCTATCCGAACTGATCAATGCACGTATACATAATGTTGAACAAGCGAAAAAAAAAAAAATAATAATAATAATAATAAAAATAAAACAAAACCGTTCAACCAGATATTTCATTCAATGTCTATAAACTGCACAGCCTTACTATATTTTCGATTTCTTTTGGGACTAGTTAATGAACTAAACTAATTAATCTTTTAATTATTAAATTAATTGAATGATTTACCGAAATTGAAATCATCCTAAATCGAACGATTGCTTGAATAGGCACGATTTTCTTTTTGTTCATCCACTAGACGTTTTACAACGTTCGTAGTATTTATCTTTTGAATTTTTTATATATGTTTAATCTCAAATATTACATTTTTCCACAACCGACTAAAAACTCTATGCTTGTGATTTTCATGTTGTGTAGACTAAAAGTATTGTGTGTGTGTGTGTCTGTGTATGCGTGTTTGCGTTTTACAAAGAGGTATGGTGTTTTGTACATTTTGACAGATCATTATTCAATGGAGTATAAAAAAAAAAAAAAAAGAGAGAGAGAGATAAAGAAGGAAAAAAAAGTTAACAAAACGTGTTAGTTCACGAATTAGTGAGGCAATTAAGAATATTGGTTAATTTTATTTTGACAAAGTGCCGTGACCGGGGCAAATTAGTGTGTCGAAAATAAAAACAAATTACTTGGTCGTGTGTGCACTGGTCGAAATAAAAACGTGCGTGATATCAGCAAACAAACGCTCGCCATACCACCATTTTGCTGCCTGCGGCAAATCTGTTGTGGTTTATAAATTATTCGTTTCCATCCCTCTTTCTAGGTTTTTTTTTTTTCAACATTTCCATTTTTATATTATCGTTATTATTTATATACTGGCTTCTTCCCGGCCGTTAGTTCTGGATCTGAGTGTAACCCAATTAGACGGACTGCGAGGCTCATTGTACACAGTGGCATCGTTTCGTATGATTTACCGACGTATAATTGTATATATTTTAGAGTGGATACAGAAGGGTTAGGGATGTTAACTGATTTATTTCGTCTAGTTATGGAAAAATTAAAAACTAAATCTACCCGGAACTGTGCTTTGCACAGCCAAACTAGATTATACGGTTTCCTCTCAATATACGCATACTTAGTAGACTAATGTATCGTGCAAATGAACAAAAGTATCATACTGTTGAACCGAATTTTCGAGCACTGTGATAATAATAGTACGAATGCGATTGGTCGCAGCACCGTAAAAAACGATTTACATTGTTTAACCTGGAAAGTAGAATCTAATACTGTGTAAATTGCACGTAACACGTGCGTAAGCCATATCATTTTATCATTACATGTTTTCAAATCCTCGACGACCAACAGCAAAAAAATCAACTAGTTACGGGTATCGCGCGGATAAAATTATTCTGCATTGCCATTCTCCCGGAAGAAAAATTATTTCGCCTTCGTTATTTTTTGCTTCCTACTTATACGTTGACCGTCACAAACACTCGTATTGTTCGCGTGGTTTTTCTTGAAAAGTTATGTTATTTTCAATTCTTCCGCCGCACTAACCGACGTTCAACAATGTGGAAGTATGCGCGCAGCGTCACGTTTTGCAACAACGTTTGTCAATAAGAAGACACCTGCAGTGTCTTCTCCGTCCAACAATCATACAATATGGCAGTTATGTGTTATTAGTAGGGCTCGGATTTTAATGCCCTAAAAATATCAAAAAAATGACCTTTCAAAAAATGCAATTATGACCTTAAAATTATAAAAAATGCCCTAAAAATGTTTCTTATTTCGTATTTCCTCCGATACTCGATGTAAACCATGTGCCAAACAAGTAATATGGATCATTTTGGAGTACTTAAAGATTGTCCAGCCTTGACCATATATGGGACATATAAGTGACTGCGTCACTTAAAAAAAGTAATACCTTGTCATGTTTTATTCCTGTTGGCCACAAAATTAAAACAGATCTATCAAATAATTTTGCGATTGTACTATAATTTCGCTTTTTCTAAAACATATCGCTATTTAGTAAAAATACTTTTCCGGGCGTATCTACTTCTAAAGTTTCAACTATAACGTTTGCTACATAACGCCCTTCTACAACAGTCGTTTCATCTATAGAGATACCTAGAGTACTATACTACTATGTATTACTTATATTTCAATGAGATAAATTTTTTTAGTCATAATACGACAAATAGGTCAAAAATACATTAAAACCGTCAAAAACTGCCCTAAAAATGATGAAATCCGCTAAAAATGTAAAAAAGCAAAAAAATGTCCCAAAAAATGATTGTAATTACTTCACGAAGTACTTGAAACATATTTGTAGCTTGGAAAGCATCGCGTAAGATATCCCAAAAAAAGATGCAAATGCATTGAAATCCGAGCTCTAGTTATAAACTTTAAGAAGACGCCAGTAATCAAAACATAATAATACGGACAAAAACATTCGGTGTCAATTAATAGTAGGAACGCCAATTAAATGTAAAAATCTACGACATAATATTCTTCGCTTTGGGTATAATAACAGGTCAGTTTAATATTAAAGCTAACGTAGAATAAGTGTTCTAGTGAACACGGGTTTGCAAAAGGTTTGTTAAACGAAGACAACCCATGCGGGTGCTGCGTCCTCAAGACAATATGGTATAATGTGTTTTCTGTTCGCTGTTTGAGCGGTGTGTTGACGAAAAATTGTTTTCGTTTGTAAACGACATAAACGACGAGATGTGAAACATTCACGTTTGTATTTTGAGAGCACGCTACGGTTGGCTCGTAGATTTTTGTGTGACGAGGGAGGACATACTGATGGTTGGCAAACAATGGGTTTTCATACAATATAACATAATATTATTACGTTATACTCTGGTTTGGATCATAGAATAATGGTACATAACTTTGTATTCGCGTCAGCTTGTCTCAACAGGAAAAATGATTAAGATGATTGTAATAATCAAACAAAAGAAAGAAAAAAAACTAATAATTATTAGGAAAAGAAAACTTAAGACACTGTAGCCATGTAGGTTATCCTCGTAACGCCTCTATTCGGTTGGCGAAGGAATGTTATAGGTGCGTATGTTATGAACGTTCGACAATATATATACGAGTCTACACCGAAGTCCGGATTTTCAATAACAACGGTTGCGTAGGTAATGATTTTATATCATTTTTCCCCTTCAGGATTTCATCATGTTACATTTGTGTGCCCGCGTCGACGTCTCAAAGAAACCGGATAACAACACAATATTCAATACGCATTACAAACGTATGTTTGTCCACGGCTGCTGTTCGTAGTACATACTATTATTATTATTTCGTTTGTCATCTCGTTCATCCTTGACATCCGAGACGGGGCAAAGATGAACGCTTATTTAAAAATACAAACTCCAATAAGATGTGTGCACAGTTTATTTTTTTTCAATACGCTTTTCCGGTCGTACACGACGCGGGCGTAACACTACCGCATTTGATGTGCCCGCAATATATTAACGCCCGTACTGCAGGGGCAAACGCGATGGGTGGTAGAATATGAAAAAAATAATAATAAATGAATGAAAACAATACGGCAAGACGGTGATGTGGGGAGGTAAATGTTAAAACAAAACAGATCGGACAAAACGAGCGCGTACACTCCGACCGCAGTGCCGTCGACGGGTGAGAACGGTTTTTTGTTTATTCATTTTTGTATTCCCCTGAGGTGCGGTTTTTCGAAGCGGTTAGTAGCGTATCGGGATCGGCGAACCGTGTCGACGGTTCGTTTTCGACGAAACGAGTATAATTCCGGTTCTAATTTTTATTTTTTCCGCCCGTGCTTCAACGGCAGCAACTGCGTTCTCGAAACGCCGGTCGTCAAAACTACACGACGAACAACCCCGCCGCGTCTCGCGTGGGAGATCCGCGAGAAAATCGTGCCCGACACGTGGCAAACTGAACATGCGAACGTGTTGACACGTGGTCCGAGCACAGGAACCGGACAATACGGCACGTTGTTAGTCAACAGCAACGCGATACCGTTCGTTCACGTCACCCACGCCAATCGACCGCGGACGGGTCCGATATCAGCTTTTTTCGCCACGCGGAAACCGTGCCCCGCGCTCCCTTTTACGTTTTCAACGAGTCGAATGCGCCAGGTCGCACCGAGTGGACGACCGCGAACGTCCGGCTCATTTTTCGTTGTTGCAAAGAGTCACCGTACAACGGTGTCCGCGAGACGGATACAGTCGGACAAACATTATTCGCAACCACCGGGCGTAATAAATAAAGACGGAAAAAATAAATAAATAATAATAATAATAACAACAATTGTATATGCTGTGCACAAAAGTTCGAAACGTCAAACAGTGTACAACAGGTATAGTATATACGGCACATTTTTCACAGAGGTGATTCGCCATGATATATTGCCGCACTGTCGGATCTCGTGAACGCGTGCTGATAAGATTATTGTCCCGAAAGAATGACGGACTGCGGGTGTTACGAAATCGTATGGATTTTTAGAACCGTTACGATTTAAATGAAAACAAATTCGACCTTGACGTGATTCTTCGACATATACAAGTCTTAATAATAATTCACGCATAATATTCGCTATGTAACGCAGTTAATGTTGTTTGGCCACTGTACTACTACTACTACTAATAATAATTATGTATTTATTTATTCGTATGGCATACAAATATACTAATAACAATAATAATAGTACTATTTCTGTTTTTCAAATCAGCTACCCAAACGGTCAAGGCAAACGGTTTAATATTTTTAAAATTACAACCATTGCCAAACTTCAGGGTCTTAGCGCTTCATGGCAGCTATTAAAAAGGGACTGCTTTGTACTATAAATTCAATGTACCTTAATGAGAAATTATTATTCATATATATCATTCTCATAATCAGTTCAACGCTGATTACAATTACTTATCCAAAACACGCACATTTATATTCATGGCAACACCACGTACTTTTATACTATTGTGTAAACGTATTAAACTATCATAATATTTTTTGTAAAATCAACGAACATAATAATTTACTAGTCAACTAACTTTACTAGTCAATGACTTCGAATTGACCACCAACATAATGTTCAAATTAAAGATCTAATACTATTGTTAGATACTCGTATATTTGTCAATTTCAAAAATATTTCCGTTTGTATAACATGTATATACGAGCAATTAACTATTTTTCATCTCACATTGACTTGGAACGGTTTTCTAATGCTCAGACGAATTTACTAGACACACTAACATTTCGGCAACCACATAAGTTTTCAAATACATTAAATCGCGTTTAAATCGATAATTTCTTACTCGTAAGTCAGAAACGGCAGAGAGTATCGATTTGATAAGATTTACGTAATAGAATCCATACATTTTTATTTTATATGTGTGCAAGATGTATGTGTGAGTATGCGTGATTTGATGTAATTATAATGAATTAAATAATATGTACAATTTTCACTACGGAAAGAAATATTGATGTATACGTATAATACGGTGTTTGATGACGAATATCTATTGTTTGGCAGAATCGACAACAGCAGGAGAGGCAGTAAAACGAAAAACAGCTAAAAGCTTTATAGTTATATTTTTCTTTCATAAAGTTTGTACACAACTTTCATATATAAGGTGATCCGATAAACATATTCTCCTCAAAGTTTTTTATTTTTCTCATTCCCAATATTTAATATTTGTTTTTCGAAGTGCATCAACACGATATTATGACGCACGCTTAAAATATACATTTAAAAATACTTCTTATATATTATTTAACTTTTTCATTCCAAAGTTATTTACATTACTGTTTATTATGTATTGTCCGAATGACGCACGGGTATTTATACATATTAATGTATAATATTTACTTGTACATTTCATTAAAAGTATGAGTTGCAATATATTTTTACTGGAAGCAGTATGTTACCATACAGTGTTCAATGGTCGTGAAATATTAAATCGAATTTGATGTTTTAAATCATACGAGTAGTAGACATTTTATTTATTTTATATTATACGTATAACATTGATTTCCCAATTATAATTCTTGTTCTGTGGCAGCTGGTTTTAACTTCTAAGCTACACAGCGTACAAGCTCTATTGTATATTACTCTCGGTAAATCACTATTGTCGATTGGAAATTCATACTGGATAATTTTAAGTCTATGGAACTATAGTACATATACTTTTTACGCGTTTACATGCATATTTGAGTGGAATTTATCAGTCAGTCAGAATTCCGGTTCAATCAAATATTTAGGTATTTGAATATGATCATCGTATTATTCCAATGAATTATTCGAAATGTAAAATTTAATTGTTCACGTTGAAAAATATAATTTATTGTACGAGTGAAAATTTTCTTAAATTTCACCGAACAGTGAATATAATATTCGTAACGACAAATTGATTTCCCGAATATTAAAAAAATAATAAAATATCCATTGTGATATTATTAGATTTTTAGTTAACAGGTTTTCGCAATACAAATATTTCAAACCATTTCATTCAATACTAAGAAAATATGTTGACCATAATGCGCGTGTATGCAATCGCGAAAAAATTATTATATTTATTTAATCGACACACATTGCAGTGAAAAGTATACACAATATGCAAAATTATTTGAGGAATCTAAGAAGTTACTTAATAAGAGTTTATTAAATATTTACATAAAACATCGATAGATCGTTATAAATATATATATATATATATAAAAACACTTATATTCATAATTTTAAGCGGGCTTTTTCGTCGAACATCTTAACTCGTTTAAAAAGTTTTTGTAACAAATGTAGTTATTATTAAGAGTGACGATGCTACTGGTTTTTTTCGAGGAATTCAAAACGTTAACGTTTAAAAATAATGAATATTACCATAAGGTTTTAACCAAATGTAGTAGTAATACATATCTTAACCCTTTCAGTCCCGAATTATGATCTAACAGAAAAAAAAAATATTTCATATGTTCTTTGCATTAAATATATTCAAATTAAGAGAAATTTTGAATTTTGAAATTTTAAGAATGCTTAAACTTGAGTTATGGTGAATTGTCATTATAATGGCAGTTGGGCGTTAAATAAAATTCCATACATTGCCATTATAATGGCAATTGGGCTTTAACGTATAACACATTTTATCATTAAATAATCTTTATTAATAAAAACAAAACAAACACAAATTTAACAATATCTAAAATATCTCCAGAAGGTAGCTGATGCTGTCTTTTTGACATTTTAAACTAAAATTTATAACATGAATTAAATTGAATGAACAGCTATCTATGTATTATTAAATTAAAAGAATACTTATTAAAAAGGTAAAGTTGATATTCTTCACAAAACAACAAAATTTCAAAAGGAGTGGAGTTACCGACGAGATTAACGAACAAATAATTACAAATAACGATCATGAAACAGCAAAACACACGCTTATGATATCAGAAGTCCAAAAATAATATTTTATAATATTATCGCAATCCGCAAGCTGTAAACGCCCAACTGCCATTATAATGGCATATCATTTAACACGATAATACTCGTTGAGAATAAACAATAAACAAATTTTAATACTTCCATAATACAATAATATCTGTGTTGACAAAGGGAAAAAAATATGGGATTTTTCCTATTCGATTTGAATGATTAATATTTATTTTTAGAAAAAAAAAAAAACTCGACTAACTTTTTTTTTTTCTCATACATCATATTCTCGGAATATCGGTTACTTATAAATATAATCTTAATTATTATTATTATCTAGAAATATTCTTTGTTAAAATAAACCATTTTCCCGAAGGTTATGTATAAAATTGTAATATCTACAAATACTTTTATTGTAATGCCATTATAATGGCATTGTGGACTGAATGGGTTAATATGACCCGACCTGATTATTAAAATACGACAAAATGAACTATAATACAGCCGATAATATAATATATTAATAACACAATGCAACGCATAACGTGTAATCAATATTTTGACTGACGGTACTTCATTTTATCAAAACTTGACTTTCAATTAACAACTGGAAACTGTTATAATATTATCTATAATAGTTATATAATTGTTTAAATTTTTGATCAACAATCTGCTCGTGATAGCATCTGTTTACTGCGTGATGCGTAGATACTTAAGTTATAGTTGATCATCTCTTTGTCTATAATTAATAGTTTGTCTTACACCACCGCTGACACCATGTTGCATTAACGCATCACCATCCGTCACGAGCATACACACTCCGGCTCGGATATTGTAGTTTTAAAAGTAGACTAAACTTTTAAGCCATGCCCGAATTTCAGTTTAACGTCGAAAATCACGTATAACGATTATTATATAAATTTAATCTGCTTCACTGTACACCGTACCAACTTTTAATAGATTTACCATTGCGGTTGTACCATCCAAGTGCATAGTATACGCTATTAAAATTATATTCTTAATAAGGTTTATTTTAATTTTTTAGTGTGACCTTTGAAGAAAGCTGAAAAATGGTCTGTCTAGGTAGAAATATGGTCGACACATATTCTAGATCCGTGTTTTCTTTTCCCTTTTATTTTATTGTATTTTTTTCAGTGGGAAGTGATATACATAAGTCAACAATGCGTGTCTGCTGTTTGCGAATTTATTCGCACGCATAAAACCGTATAGGTGAAATGTTTTCGTTTTGCACTGGAGTAAAATCGGCTCCTATAACAATCGATGGAACATGATTATAAAATATTGTGCGTATAACGGGGTTCGGTAGATTTCTTTTCGAGCGTAATATGCGCTCAGTTTCCTCCACCGCGGCACCGACGAGATAACATTAAGTCACTCGGGAGACATTATATAACCAAGGTACCTGCTAGCCACCACTATGAGTACATAATTCCAGACCGTGTCCGCAGCACTGAAAATCATGCGCGATGTATGCGTGCGTGAGTGCTCAACAAAAGGTACATATTATTCCTATCGGCGACGCAAAGGACTCGTTAATTCCTCCGCGCTCGGACCATTTTCCAGACTCTTGGGATCCCGTCCACCACACTCATTCTGCCGCACCCACCCGTTCACTAGCCCATGCACTCATACACACGTCCACATACACACGCATACGCGTGCGTGCGTCTACCATAACGATCCTTACGCGCCACGGGGCCCGCAGCACCATACGAGTTCTGCTCCTTCACGTATTCACAACCAGGAAAATACCTCCGACGACATTCATGACCGGAATCTCTAATGCAACGCGTTCGCTCAGAACTGTTTCTTCCGAACATCTTTTATGTTGACGACTACTTATTTACAGGAATTTCTTTTAAAATAATCGTTGCAAATGACATGTAATGATGTAATGGTTTTGATCTCACGTTTAAGAACGTGTTGTGTTTTATCAAGCGTTCAATTTTTTTCAGATCGACAATTTCTTGGAAAACCTAACGGCTATATTTCTTTTTACACTGAAATAATTGTGGTTACAGATACTAGTGTCGTTAGTTTTTGCTGGATAATGTAACCTATTTTTCATGCATAATAATTATTTTCGGTAGAATAACGTAATACCATAAAGAGTGAGATGAAATTATTTATAATTACTTCATTTCGCTATTAAGTTGTCCGTTATACTCCTAAAAATATACTACATACCCTCGAAGTGAATAAATGAGTTTTATAAAAATAAAAATAAACTCTCTTACATATGTACACATTTTACATGATCGATTTGGTATTAATCTTTTTTGTCAAACAACAAAAGAAAATTTGTAATTTTTGCTTCCACAGACACCATGTTACCGACAGAATCAAAAAATATTTTTATCATATAGCGAAATAATTGAGATTATGATGGTATTATGCGGAAACATACTCCTATATACAGCTATATTGTGAACATATATTCTTATCGCTACACGATTCAGTTATCAATTTTGTTACTTTAAAAACTAAGACGTGAAAAAAATAATTTTGTGAGACCTCATCATTAATGTAATGAATCCATTCACAACACAACAGTATATCTAAACTGTTACAGAATCTTAAAGATATTATTAAATAAATGTACGGAATTATAGCTATCACTGAGTAGCTTTATTATTTCCTTTTCTATTTGAGAATAACAATAATTAAAATATTGATAAATCCGTAGACAATGTATATGTAAATTATAAATAAAAATGTAAACTCTTGATTTACGTAAAAAAAATCACTGTATGGGCACTTTTTTTATTTTACAAAACGATCAATAGTCGGAGGTGGTGGATCAATAGCAAAAAATCGTTTATTTATATCGAAGTTTCAGCTATCAAAAAATAAAGCGAATTACGAAAAACTGTGATTGTCAGAAAACAAAGATAAATCAAAAAACTCACTTGTTGTCCTTCTGCCAATGTATTATAACATAATTTTACACTATCACAAAAAACGGTCTGATTTGAGATAAAAAAAAATGGTTTTACATGACGTTTAATTTTATTGATTGCTTATTATAATAATAGCAAATAAAATAAGTAAGAAATAAATAATAAGAAATAACAAATGATTTGAATAGCATCTGGAAAAATAAATAATAAAAAACCAAATATATCTATATTTGCTGTAATATTTTTAATAAAAGCAAATAAAAAAAAGTATGTGTATACATTTCTAAAAGTTTTATTTTTAACTGGACGTTATATATAATTATATATTTTACGCGTGCATAAAACTCTGTTTTATGTATAATTTATGATGAGATTACTTTTTAACTTGACATAAATATATTTTCTAATTTGAAATCGCATGTGTTTTAGCTATTATTAACGAGGTCGACCTTTAATTATATTTGTTCTACGATCTAGACCAGGGATATCCAACCTACGGCTCACGGATCGATTGCAGTCCGTCATGCTTTTTAAACCTGCCCACGTTTACTGATATTTTGTCAATATTATTTAAAATTTGAATAAAAATGTACTCATGAAATTATTTCATATTCAGCTCTACTTATTTATGTGAAAAAACGTTCTCAAATTGAAATACGTCAAATCTAGGTATAGGATTAACTTAAGCAACGAACGTTTACAAACTATGCTGTTGATTGGAACAACAAAGTTTGATGTGAACTGTCAAGACACTTCATAATACAAGAAATTTCAAACTTCTCATTAAGTAACTTGCTCGTATCTCCATAGAAAAAAAAAAAAAAGAAAATGTGAACTTCAAAAATAAGTAAAAATTGTATTTCAACACCTCTCTATTCCTCTAAAAAAAGTTTGTCCGCGATGCCAAAGCGTTTTTCAGATTCGGCACACTGTAAAAACGGTTGGAGACCCCAGACCATACGTTTTTCTTTCGTACACCGCGCATCTTGTACCATTATTGCGCTACAAGTGTTCAAGTTTCGAGTATCAATAGTTCAACTATTGATTGCTTCTCGCTCAGTGGACGATTTGATGATATTGAATATTCATAATGAAAAAAAAAATTATGAATACGAAGCATTATTTTCCGCGTGTGCCTACGTTGAAATCGGCTATGGGATGAGTGACAGGATAAGGAATAAAATGCGTATCGCGCGAGAACACTACTTTTCTATAAAATTACATTCCCCCCCCTCCCCCGTCGCAGAGACACCGTTACGATATCGCCGTACAACACTCGTCACATCGATTCGATTTATTCGAACAGCACGCAGTCGAAACGGTCCCGAAGTAAACGATTTCGGTGTTTCCGTCAGAACGGTGGCGCAACGCGCCGTGAACGCGGGCGGATCAATAGAACCCAGGGGATTTCACACGGGCGGGGCGGGCACGTCGTATCGGTTTCGCGTACCCGGGTGCCGTGTAACGCAAGAGTAATTAACGCGATCCGCAAAGTTTCCCCGGCAAAACATTGCGCGTACCGCGCGCGTCGGAAAATGTAATCAAAACACCTACGCGTGTGCACTGACGTTTGACGGGTTAATCGCGGGCGCGCGCACAACACGCGTGTGTACGCCGGTGACGACGGAACGAGTCGTTGTACACGTGCGCACACACACTCGCTGCACAATAACATTGAACGGGTGGGCTGGACTGGCGGGTTGGTCGTCATCGCGCGTGTCACCGCGCGTTCATTACGGTCGCCGATCCCTGCCACCACGTCCCCCGGCTGATCCCTGCGGCTGCGGTCGGTGTCCCGTGCGTAAGTCGCGCGAACGCTGCGAAGTTCGTCGCCGTCGCGGATACGACGTATTAAACGCGTCGCGTATCACGTTATGTGCACACAATCGCCGCCGCCGCCGCCGCCGCCGTGGGCCCGTTCGCGTTTCCGGCACGCCAGGGACGGCGCCCCGCGCGCCTACGCCTACCGACCGGTCGGGTGATGGATGACCCGTGCGCACGTCGCATCTCTAACCGGTGGAGTGTGTGGGGGGGGAGGACGAGTGAGACGGTTTGAGCGCTCGGTGTTCCGCGTCGATCGCCCGCGCTCTGATTGATGAGGTGCACGGCCGACGGACAGAGATAACCGGCACGGACCGACACCGAGACGCACGCGTACGCGACGTGCACGCGGACGGCCGGGGTCGGACTCGAGTGGACCCGCACCAGGGGTACGGATGTGGGCGATCGGACGGACGGTGGTGGCACACGGGGGAGAGGAGACGGAGGACAATCGTCGTGAAATAAAACGTTTGTGATGTTTTTGCCAAGTTGCGTTTGGCCGAACGCGTGACTCAATTAAACCGGTGACGGGGTGCCCCGGACTGTTGTGAACGCGTTTTCGTTTGTCGGTGGCGCGGCAGGGATTTTTCTTCTTTTATTTTTTTCTTCCCCGCTAAGTAATTGATTGCCCGGTCGACTGTTGGACACCATGAGCCGCGATGCTTCACTCGTTAAAACAATAACGACGACTATTTCCCCGCTGACCGCATTCG
>JASXSY010001627.1:0-217750 GCA_034509805.1 Sipha maydis | reverse complement strand
TAATCGCGTCTGTAAATGGCCGTGAACAACTTCTAGGTGTCCCGCCGCTAAATAGTGGAACTGGACGTGAACAAGCCAATGCAGTATACCAAACGCTTGTAGATTGGTGTTTAGATGAAAATGTACAAGCACTTTGTTCCGATACTACAGCATCAAATACAGGTCGCTTAAATGGAGCTTGTGTTTTGCTTGAACAACTGTTAGAACGCGAATTAGTATATTTACCATGCCGCCATCATATATATGAAATTATATTGAAAAGTGTGTTCGATTTAAAATTTGGGGCAACATCGGGCCCAGACGTGGCAATTTTTAAAAGGTTCCAACAAGCCTGGGGAACAATTAACCCTAACAATTTTAATTCTGGCATACAAAATAGTAATGTAATGGATTCTGTAAATGACGTATGTGACGAAATTATTAAATTTTCTAAAGATCGGCTATTAGAAAAGCAGCCAAGAGATGATTATCGAGAGTTACTAGAATTAACAGTAATTTTTTTGGGTGGAAAACTTTCAAATGATAATAGCTTTAAAATACCAGGTGCCATCCATCATGCTCGGTGGATGGCCAAAGCTATTTATAGCTTAAAAATATATTTATTTCGTGAACAGTTTAAATTAACACCCAAAGAAGAAAGTGCCTTAAGAAGTATTTGCATTTTTATTGTACGGTTATACATAAAAGTATGGTTTAATTCACCATCTTCAATCAAAGCTCCTTTACAAGACTTGACTTTTATGAAAGATCTTTTACATTATGTCTCTATAGATAAAGATATATCTCAGAATGCAGTTAAAAAGTTTTGTGGTCACTTATGGTATTTATCGGCGGAATTATGCGCATTTGCTTTTTTCGATGAGGCTGTGCCACTGGAGACTAAAAGAAAAATGATTCATGCTCTAAACAACGACGAATGTTCATCAGAAATAAATTCAAATGCACAACGTTTAATTATATCTGCAAAAAATACAAACGAGTTATTAGAAAAGGAAATTGATGATTTTATATGTGTCAATACTAAAAAACTATTTAAACGATTTGCAATCAATACCACTTTTTTGAACGAAGACCCTTTAATGTGGGCAAATAATGAAGATTATAATAAAGCTCTGTCAATTTTAAAAAATATTCCCGTTATAAATGATGTTGCAGAAAGAGGAGTAAAACTTATAGAAGATTATAACAACAAAATAACCAAAGATGAATCTCAAAAACAATATTTATTACAAGTTGTTAGTGATTATTGCAAAAAATATCCTGACCACAGAAAAGAAACACTTACACAAGTTATACAGTAATAAGTAATTAGTTACAGTAATTAGTTGTATCATTTATATTTAAAATATGTTAAAGATATTAGTAAGTCACTATGTAATTTATTTATTGTAAACTGTTTTCATGATTATTTGTATGTTATGCTGTGAAAATATCTCAATTTTCATGATTTTTTTTTTTTTTTTTACTTTCTGATTAAAATATTTGAAAAAATAAAATATTTGGAATCTAATCTATATAAAACAAATTTTAGTAAATTTTGTTTTCTATCATTGTATTTTAACCGATTTTTTATAACATTTTTATTTCCAAAGTTATGTTTAAGAATATCAAAAAAAATTTTAAATATTGAAAATGTTCTATTTTTGTAACTTTAGAGCTTTTGCGGCACGTGTTAAAATTAAAGAATTTGCATGAAACTTTTTTTGTATGGTTTTTTTAGGTAATTGAACCTTTTTAGGGGGGGTAATCTCAAAAAAAACAAAATTAAAAAATAAGGACCACCCTAATAGATATAGGAGACATAGATTTTAGAAAAGACAACTTATTACATAAACTACGTACATTTTGGTAGTATATACTTAAGTCTAAATTGGAATTTTCTAGAAGTTTTTTGAGGTATTAACAATAGTAGGAATACCTTTGATGTATTTGATTATAAGATTGTTTTCATTGTTACTTCTACGACGTTGAAGTTCATTTCGTAAGGATGTCATATATTCTCGTTGTTTCATCGTCCGGTCTGAAGCACAGCGAATGTTGCCCCATTTAGTTGAAGTTCGTAAATTTATTTGTAATCGTAGAACATTGAGAACCTCTGACGCACTGTGTAGAACAACTTTTACAGGTCGTAATTTCCCAGGTGAGTTATTATTGGTTTTACCCAAGCGTGAGCACGAAAGCACAGATACGTTTGCATTTAACACCTTATTTAAAATATCATTAATTTGAGTCTTATCAGATGTTTGAGATTGATCAGAATTATTACTCTCTGGTAAATTAAAGATTATAATATTATTTGCTCGCATTTGTCTATCTATCAATTCAGAAATAATGTCTTGTTCCGGAGTGGTCGAAGTAGATAGTGTAGTCTTATACTCAAGGAGTTCTATTTTTTTTTCAAGAGTTTCAACTTTTCCTTTTAAGACTTTATTATCTCCTGATAGAGCAGAAACCGTCTTAAATAATTCATCAAATTTATTGTATAGTTTATTAAATTTTTCATTTTGATTATTTAATGAGGAAATAATTTTACCTTGTTGAGATTTTAAATCTTTTATGGATGCTATGAATTAAAATTTAATGATAAAACAGAACCAAAATGTGTACTAGATCTAGTTGCTATAACAATTGAGAAAAGTTACAGATATATTTAAATACCTATATTTCTAAGATATACAATTTATTAGAATATATAGAAAATAATATGAATAGTATGTAGTATTGTAGTATGATGACTATTTAGTTATTTGTTGATAATAACAAAATCAATTTTACTTATTCATTTATAAAATATGTTAAACTTATTAGTTTTTTATTGTTACCTATTTTGTTATAATATAAATATAGATACTACAGTCGTTGGTACCTTAATTCGAACATTGGGTAGTTCAAATAATGCAATCAGTCCACAAAATATAGAAAATGGGGAAAAAAGTAAATATATAAATTACACTTATATAATATGTTGGAATTTGGTAAAAGTTTGTCAATTAGAAATATAATTAGAAATTACTTAAAATATTATAGATAAACATTCAAGTAAAGATGATATTAATGTTAGTCCATTACAAGTATCCAATACAATTACAAATGAATTTCAAAATTTGGACTCAAGCTTTAAGAGTACTCATAAAGAAACTATTGAATCCTGTATGTATCTACCAATATATTTATAAATTATTATTTATGCATTCTTATTTTTAATTAAGTTACATAATGCAATACTTATCAATTTTAAAATTTATTAGTTACTACCAAATTTGCTAGTCCAGCCTGTTCTAGTTATGAACAAAATAATTCGGCTTCAATGAGTTATCCTAAAGAAACTCATCCAAAAAGTAGGTTATAAATACTTATAAGTTATGCATACAATTTATCATAGGTTTTATTAACTTCAAATAGTTAAATAATAACATCAAATTTATTTTTAAGGTGAACCATATGATGATCTTTTATTGACCTCAGAGTATACATCTTTAAATAATGTATTCCAAGAAAACTCTGTTAATAAAGAAGGTACAACTAAATACTACTCAAGTGCTAAGTTATTTTTAAATAACATACCTAAATTGCTTATTTTAAAATTTGTTCTGATATTAAACAATAATTTAGATGACATTAATGAAATAACTGAATTTATATGCAACTCTGGTAATAAATGCAATTTTATGATTGACAGTGATGTAATTAAAAATGTTGAAAATTCAACTAATTGTAGTTTGACTGAAAGTGTGAACATAAATGGTTTGTATTCCATTAAGTTAATTGTAATTGAAAAAATATTATTCAGAATATTTGTTTTAGATAACTATTGTTGCAAAGATCTGTTGGCCATTAAATCAATGGTAGAAAAAAATGAAAAGATAACAAAATCTTTGTTAAAACAGATCTTGATACAATTACATATGACAAATACTTCAAACACTAAAATAGTGAATGCCATAAAAAATGTGGACCAAAAAGTACAAATTATTATGAAATCCAATTCTAAAATGAAATCTTTAGCTCTACCAATTCCCACATTACCCACTGCTTTCATTAATTTATTACCGGCAAAATCCATTGAAGAAGTAGATTTACTAGAATCTCTTTTATCAGATGAGACTGATGGGTTAAAGAATCAAGAAGAATTAGTGAGTATATATACTTTTTGAATCATATTTTTATATATTTTAAATATTTACTTAAATAACTTACTTCATGTCTAAAACTTAAACTAAGTACTATGCATCAATATTGTTATAGCTTAAATATCTTTTTAAAATACTTTAATATATGTGCCATAATTTTTGAAATTACAGAAAACTTATGTTTATATGAAAGTTGGAAGTATTAATTCCTTCAGTGCAGCAATAAGACAAGCAATTGACACATGCTTTAATTATAAAATATTATCTGCCTTCAGTTATAAAGGGAAAACAAAACGAAGTTTTATTAATTAAAAATTATTCTCCATCATTTATGGTGAGTATTTACATTCATATATATTATAATAGTTTAAAAATATTAAAATACTATTACAATTATTTGTTACAGAAGCTTTGTCTGGTTTTCGAACTGATCCACAGAAAGGAATTACATTCCACAATGTTACAGACAATTACATAAGACATTCTGGCTTTCTAGTCTCAAAAGAAATATCATCTTTAGTGTTGTAATTATTATTTAGTAAAATTTTACCTTTATGAATGTTCAAATTCTTTCTTTTATATTTTATTCTTATGTATAAAAAAATGTACCTATTGGGTGCAAGTATTATTATAATAATTTTATATACATATATTATTACTACATATATATTAATAATGTACATTCTTAATTTTGATTAAGTGTTTTACTAAGCTGCATATCTACTTAATTATTATTATTTACTTAACACGGTTTTTACTTTTATTCTATTATATCAACTATCATTTTTTCTTATATTGGTTTCTATATTTCTATATTGGTTATATAAATAGCTAATATGCCATTGCTACTATATATTTTAACATTTCAAATAATTATGTACTGTTTATACTATGTTATTTTAGTCATTTTAGTAAGGTTAAGGTGAACCTACTATAATTAAGTATTTATAATTTCAAAGACAAAAGCAATTTGTATATTATTAATCTTACTAAACATATTATTATACACATTTTATAATTAATTTAATAAATATTTGTTCCTAATTCATGTTTTTTAGTTTAATTTTATAGTTAAATAAGTACCTATAATATAATAATAATGGAACTATGTGAGTGACAAGCAATATATATAATATATTCTGAAACTATAAATAATACAGCTATCGAATCTGAAAAACTTTTGTTAAAACCTTACAATCTGGTTAAAATTATAAGCTAATCAACCTGTTTCATAGTCTGGTTTAATTTAATTTTTTTATTGGGGGGAGGGGGAGTAGTAAATGGTCAATCTAGCATAGACATTTTTAAATAAAGGTCTTCATGATAGAGTTAAGGGGAATATAGAATACGAAATTTCATTGTTAATATATATACATATACATGTATAATGTATACATTATATAGTATGCACGGTTACTGTATTAAACATTGAACTGTTATATATATATATATATACCAATTGATAAAACAATGTATGAACCCCGTTGAATCAAAGAAAATTGAACCGTTATTACACAAGAAATTAAATCAAAGGAACACGGTGTATTATACATCGAGGTGCACTGATACACGGTTATTACACCGATATGAGCACTCTAAATACACGGTTTAACCTGTATAAAAAATCGGTATTCAAAATCAGAAAAAAACGGTTCACTGAACAGAATTTACACCGTACTCTGCACCAACACATCTTAATATATTAAACACTAACAGCACTGAAAATGCTATTCGGGTGATATTGTCGTCTGATGAACCCTAATACACGCATCTTTTTTTTTATAAATAAATGAGAAATAATATAAAAATATTATGTCCACAGATATAAAAATTACCAGACCTTTGGTGGAAGACATTAATTTAAGCTCGTAGTTATTAATAAAAGATTTAAATATGAATATGGTTTTTTTTTATACTTAGTCAAGGATATTTAGATATATTTACATCAATATTGATGTTCAAACGGTTATTTACGCATCATTAATTAAAACAAACAAGATTGTCTTGTAATTTTTTACAATTTTTAGGTGAATTAATTTTCATATACAGTTTTAAATTATTAAAAATATGATAATATAAATGCAAAACCCACTTATTAGATTGTTTATAAACAACAAAAATAACATAGAGAATAAATGTTTACCTTGAGGGACACTCAAATAAACGTTAAAGGTAGATGACAACTGGTCTAACATTTTATTTTTTTGAGTCCCGTTGATTAAAAAGGAATCAAACCATGAAAGTAAAGGATCATCAACGCCAAAAGCACAAAGTTTATTCATCAACAAGATATGGTCAACTTAATCAAATGCTTTACTTAGGTCAGTATATATAACATCCACTTGTTACCCTTTTCCACAATATTGAACAAATCCGTAACGTACACGAACAAATTAGCACAAGTTGATTTATGGGATCGGAAGGCATGTCGTTTGTTAATTGTAATATTACTTACTATAAGAGATAATATTGGTTCAATTAATTTTTCCAAAATGTTCGCAAAGGGCTTACCTAATTAGAAATAGGCCTGTAGTTTTTTATATTATTTCGTTAACCGGATGTATAGATAGGTATTACAACGTTAGATTTTCATAAGTGAGAAAAAATACATTGGGGAAGGAACCTATTAAATAGGCGTAAAATGGACTAAAAAGAGCATAACAACATTTAGATAAAAGCGTAGTATTCTAGCACGCACAATACTTATTACTTTTATCTCGTAACACTTTGGATCATTCGATTGCCCACCAACTGTGCACGCGTACATTGCCTCCGTTTGAGAATAATAATTATAATAATAATATAACAAAGGCGTAGTATAACCGATAGCGATGTTCAAAAGATTTTCCGGCTCCTCGGTTTTCTGCGTAACCTAAGCTTCCTGACAAGTCCACGCTGGAACTAATTGAATTCGTTTTGTTTATATATACCAAAATCAGGATCGATAAGATGAAAATATACCTTGGATACTTATAAGTTTTTCCGGCACTCTTGAAATACAAAGTGAAATATATTACATCGATATACCGATAAAAATTCGTTCACCGAGACACTGTTGAATATATTATAAACTTGCAAACTTTTAAGACGATTTTAATTAAGATAGTTATAATAATATAATTTACTATTGCATCGTTGTAAAACAGTACAAGTACAATATAGCAATACAATATATTTTACATATTTCACTCACATACGAGTAAAATAACGCTGTGCGCGTACAATATTTTTAGGGGTAAAAGAGAGTAAATCTAAAATGTATCGCTGTGTTCGCGGTCCATCAAGAAAAACGTTTAGGGGTATCTTCCCGATGTAAAATATTCTGAAGTATTGACCCGCGTTAATATTTTTTCAAAAACCATTATAATATAAAATAAACGAAATACGTTTTTGGAAACCAATTCTATTCGAGTTTCTAGTATGATATATCAAATCTATAGCGTGTGTTTGTGGAAAATAAAAATCAGGATGGCTGCCGTGTACTACACAAATGCACTGATCTGATTACAATACTTGAAATGGAATATATTTGAGCTAACTGTACACAAGTCTTCATTCATATGCCCTAAGGGGATACAGAAGTTCGAACACATTTACGATTATTTTAAAGATGACTAATGATATAAGAGAAAAAAAAAACGAAGAACAGATTGCTACCACTATAAGAATTTTCGGCGGTAATGTGATTTCAAATCATATACCTGAAATTACATGGAGCTTTGCGAGCCAGCTAAAGATATATGTATTTGTAACATCTCATTTGGTCGAACAATGCATTATTTCAAAACGAATTTTTCAGCTAACTGAGTAGTTGCAAACAACTTTAGCTGACTCACTAAATTAATTATAATATACGCGAGGATAAGTATTTAGAATGATGTGATAAGTGTTATCTAAGAGTCACCATCTGTTATTACTTACAGTGCTAAATAATAATATCACAATTTTAAACAGTACAAGTATGAAATAGTAAAATGGGCTGTAGGATTACTTGTTACTCGGTTATTTAATAATCGGGAATATTATATGTACGATGAATAATGTCCAAATAGATTTCAGCCTCGATTGTTATAATTTTTTTCCAAAAGAAATAGAATAGGTACAGAGGAGAGTATATACTAAAATAAGTAGATTACGTAAACTACCGGTGCGTAAAGAAAATTAAAATGGAAAAAAAATGATCACTGGCGACCACTGACTGCGCTGATGACACCAGAATGCCCAATCTTCTTGTTTTACGCAGCTCTCACGTTCTTGGAAGGCTCAAAATATTTTTATCAAGTTATCTTTTTATAATAAACGACGAATGCCATGTTTATTTTCGAATTACTGTTCTGCATGGTTATTCGACTTTACCTAAGTATAATTCGTACAACGCTTTGTCGAGCAAGATAACGTTAACATTTCCAACTAAATCACCACATCCCTTTTTTTCTCGTCCGGCTTATCCGGATTACCAATTGGATTTAGACAGGGAAAAGTCGACATTGACGTTCCGACAAGATGTACAAGATATTGTTAACAGCACAGTAGCTAAGACAGATTTCGCCTTATTTCTTATCGGCTTGGATGGATAATACGAATGAAAAAAACTAATTTGCAATGTATCGATTCGCGGGGCCAGGGATACGTCACGAATAAAATATATATGATATGATATTACATTTAAACGCGATTTCACCTGTCGGATTCGAAAGCTTTAGCATGCAGATACTCATGAATATAATATAATATTGGAATTTAAACCATTCGATTTACGTACACTTATGACTTCAGTAGAAATTCTTGAGGAGATTTTTTTGCGATTACGTTATTTTCAAAAGTGTTAAGAAGATTAGAGAATATAAATAATACCTTTTGACATTCAGGATATGTGTTCATAGAATTTTTTTTCTTTACACTAAAAATCATCTTGGTTTCTCTTTCAATTTTAATAAATATTGTGAAAATAAAATTTTTTATTCAATGAAAAATTTATAAATTTTGTGATCTGCAAAAGTCATCAAATTCTTATTCAAGCGATCAATTCCTTTTTTTCGGTATAGAGTTCAACATGTTAACACAAATCGATCCCAAAGGCTTGGAAATATTCATTGCAGGACCTGACGGTAATTTACGGTTTTACATTGTCAGCATCAATGTCGTTATCATCACTACTACAAAAGTTTGTTTCCGAGTCACTTGGTATTTCAAAATCCAAAAAAATTTCAATTTCATAATCTTCAACTTCTGCATAGTTGATTATAAAATACAAACTATTTTGAAAATTTTATTGAGAA
The DNA here is from genome assembly GCA_034509805.1 of Sipha maydis. Taxonomy (NCBI): domain Eukaryota; kingdom Metazoa; phylum Arthropoda; class Insecta; order Hemiptera; family Aphididae; genus Sipha; species Sipha maydis. The sequence goes on along the minus strand of JASXSY010001627.1, from coordinate 208,341 downwards.
ATATGACAAAATGTAACTACGTGTTCTAAATACAATAACGATGCTAAAACATATTTTTTCATAGAGCTGAAATATTATTAAGTGTACCCATATGATACCTTTATGCATAAATGAACCAACAATATTTAATACAACTTTTTATCCAGCTAAAATTAACTGTGGTATCATATGATACCTACATCCATGAAGAGGTTAAAAAACTGTTTTCATTATGACATATTCATATAGTTTAACACTAATAATATTCATAATATATTGAGTTAAAGGATTTATGTTAAAAAGTGTGGCTCAAAGGTATAAATATGTAGTCATATACAAAGGGAAAGTGAAATAAATATTGTCCAAAATAAATAACTAATTGGATGAAATGTATTGAAAATATAAATAAATAACTTTAACTATTGATTATTGCAGACAGTTTTATTTTAAGTTTCTCGAAATAGTGTTTTTTTACATAGTATTTTTTCCCGGAAGCACCGTCCACGATCAGTAGAGAATTTTCATCTTTGAGGATTTTGATTAGGAAGCTAAAACGTGTGTATGGATTATAGGTATATTGGTAAATGTATATTATGATGAAATCATACACAAAAAACTCGTAAAAATACATAGGCACGCGAGGTCGATTGTTTCGTTGGTGAAATTCCGGCAAAACGTTCGATAATCATCGATCACCACGGGACTAGTAACTAAAGACTATTCCGCGGTATATAAACGCACATATTAATCATAATATATCGTATATTTGTACACCCGACGAGTACACAATATTGATAACTATTTTTAACATCGAAAATCGCGCGTATATCGCCGGAAATTAAACCGTCACAATCCGAACGGTTATGGCTGTGCTCGGTTATCACACGAGTTACCATTGCCGTTTGAAAATCAACGTAACGTTGACGAATGAATTCGATGTGGACTCGCGGGGTGAGTGTTAACCATCGTGGTCGATAAAATGATAAATATCAAACGTCTACCAAACGTAAAAAACGATTAGTCGACACGACGCCACGGTTTTAAGGATGAATTAATTGCACATCAAATTTGATAAATACGTATAACGGGTAATGTAATCGATTGGATAATATTTTATATTTGCCAAACAGCCCGGATAATCTACACGTCGTTAATTTCGTTAAACAGTAGTTGTATAACATTTAACAATAACCGGGACAATCTTTCATAATACAAGGCTAAATGTTGTAAGACTGTGATAATATTTTATTTATTCACTTAATTGTGTATATTTTTCATTGTTGGGATGTCACATAGAATCAAGAAACTATATATTTATTATTTAGAATCATAATAATAATAGAATAATATAATATAATACATAAATAAAGGGTCCTTACCTGTTTATTAATAATAAAATAAAAAAAATAAAAATATATAATACATATCCAGATTAAGGGGAGTTGGGTAAAGGATAAAATATATTATAATTTTTAGGAAGAATTATTAATCATTAATTGTGTTAATTTAATTAATCAAGGCTGGTTGACACCAAATTTATGAGAATAAATGAGAACACTGAAAAATGTGTAGAACAAATAATAATAGTTATATTAATGTACCGCAAAATTATCAGTAGAATGAATGAGTGTTCAGCGTAGGTGCATCGTCCTGGCACCCGTAATTCAACAAACCTCCCCCGAAACAATATCATATTTTAGTACCCGATTTGTATCCATTTGTACCCTGTTTAAAAAAATGTGTACCCCTTTACTTTCATTGTAAAACGTAATATTAAGTCCGGGTGCTGTAGCGACGTCGTCCCAGCACCCGGAGTGTTCAAAAGTCAACCGATTTAATTCAGACCAATTTAATTTTTTAGTACCCCATTTGTATCCATTTGTACCCTATTTAAAAAAATTTGTACCCCTTTACTTTCGTCGTAATACCTAATATTAAGTGATTACTTAAACTCTAGACACCGCTTTAAGCTTCCAGCTTTAATAAAATCTTCATAGTCGTGAGTTTTTTGTTCTTAAGCTTAATAAATTGTACTACTTACTGGTGAAAACTATCTATTCACAAAATTTATTTTTGATCAGTTTATAACAATTTCATATCCAGCAATTATCTATATTCGTATAAAAGATACTAGCTCAGTTATATGGCTTAGTTGATGTACATATCATCTAATATTTTTGTAATTTGTTATAACTATGTATCTGTAATTGATTTGGCTGAATAAAATAAATAATATAAATAATTTTATTAGATTGGATTAGTTAAATTTATCTATGGCCTAAATCATCAATGAAAAATAAAATAGTGAGCAAGTGGGTACCGGTGAGAAACAAAATATAATAAAAAAATATAATGCCAAAATAGGTGTCAAACCGTTCATTATAAAATATACGGTGGTTGATAAATTTTAATTCATTGATATATCATTGTATACGAAAAACAATTCTGAGCAGAGACAGTCAGAATATTTCATACTTATACGTATATTAATTAACTTTATCGGCGTTAAAAAAAACTCGTGAAAAATTTTGCAATAAATATAAATACAAATATTGTTACAAAATCAATACATTCATTGATCGGATTAAAATCTAAAATAAATGTTTGTGTATGTAAATAAATAAATCAGTGGCGTAGCCTGTAGGTAGGCCTGGTAGGCCAGGGCCTGCCCACTTTTATCCCAAAACAAATGTTTTATATCTTACTTATTAAATGTGTAGTCTATATAAGACTAATATTGGTAGGTACTGTTAGTTTTCAATTTTAAAATAAATGCTTATAGGTAATATGCATAATATAATAAATGTATAATATACGATATTCTGTTACATTTTTATTTAATAAAACTATTCATTGATGATCTATACATCAATATATTGGGCTTACCCAAGAAAAAGTGTCTAAGTACGCCAATATATAATATAATCAAATGTAGGAATTAGTAACATTTGAAGTTATATTTAGAGTTCAAAGCTATAATAAACAAGTTTATTTATAAAGTAAACACATTGGAGATCGAGACTTATCATCCCAAAAGGACGTGCTCTGTTAAAAGCTGCAAACAATATCAATGCTAAAATAATTTCTACAAGGAAAGCAACGTATTGGCCAACTGACCACAACAAGATTCCAGATTTACTTGACTTCTTCGTTATGAAATGTATATCCTTTAATTACGTCGAAATAAAAGAACTCATAGAATTAACGTCTGATCACATACCAGTGCTTCTCACATTAAGTTCTAATGTCATAAAAAAACAATACAAGGTGTTGCTTACCAAAAAAAAACTGACTGGGACTTTTTCCGAGCTAGTTTAGACGAAATGATAACCCTTTCTGTAAGGCTTAGAATACCAATTGAAATTTATAGCGCAATTGAACAGTTAACTAGCAATGTTATTAAGGCAACGAAATTGGCTATACCTAAAATACCAGCAAGTAGAAACCATGAAATCACCTACCCAATGGAAGTCAGAGAACTAGTAAAAGAAAAGCGAAAAGCACGGAAAAAATGGCACCGACCGAGAGATCCTTCAAATAAAACTATTTGGAACTAAAACTATTTGGAACTAAAACTAGTAGACTCTTACATGATAAAATAAAATAAGTCAAAAACGAAACATTTATATCTCACTTGAGTAATCTTTCTGCAACGAAAGACACCGATTATTCGCTGTGGAAGGCTACAAAACAAATGAAAAGGACTAGAGCCTATGTACCACCAATTCGTCAAGAAGATGGATCATGGGCACGCTCTGACCAAGACAAAGCTGAAACATACGCACGTCACCTAGAACGTGTATTCCAGTCGAATAATATCGTCTCTGAACATGACACATAACAATGTCAACCATTGTCTGAAATACGTGAAAAGATAAAGCACTTCACACCAATTAAAATCGCAAAAGAAATCGATATGAATATCAATCTAAAAAAAGCATTTGGCTATGACCAAATGAACCCAAAAAGGCGATCTTTCACTTAACACACATCTTCAATGCCATTCTGCGTACAGAATATGTTCCTAAACATTGGAAACGAGCTCAAGTAATAATGCTACTTAAACCAGGAAAGCCACCTGATCAAGTACCTTCATACAGACCGATATCGCTTCTCCCAAGCTTGTCAAAATTATTCGATAAATTACTTTGAAAACGATTAAAACCGATAATAGAAGCAAGACAGCTTATTCCTGAACACCAGTTCGGATTCCGGAATAAACACTCAACAATCGAACAGGTCCATCGTGTCAACAACACGATAAACAAGGCACTGGAAGAAAAAAAATATTGTTGTGGATTCTTCCTTGATGTTGCACAAGCTTTTAATAAAGTTTGGCTCAAAGGATTACTCATTAAGCTACGAGAACAGATACCGCATACTTGGTGTGAACACATCGAATCCTACCTATCTGATCGTCAGTTCAGAATCATTCACGAAGAAGCAATAACTGACTGGAAAAACATATCAGCTGCAATACCACAAGGTAGTGTCCTCGGACCTATCTTGTACTCACACTACACTGACGATATTCCAACTAACAACTATTCAATGGATGCCATGTTTGCCAATGATACAGCAATATTGGCAACTGATGAAGACCAGCAGACAGCGACTGATCATCTTCAACGGACAATCAAAAACGTCTCCAACTGGACTAAGCGTTGGAAAATCAAAATTAATAGTGAAAAATCGCTGCACGTAAATTACACTTTACGTAAATGTGTAAATATACCAGTATTTTTGAATCAACTGATCATCCCACAGAAAGATTTTGCAAAATATCTAAAAATGCACCTCGATTAACGCTTAAACTGGAAACATCATGTTTGCCAGAAAAAACTGCAAATTAAAGAGAAATTAAGGAAACTTTATTGGTTGATTGGAATACACTCCGAACTAGACCTTTCGAGCAAACGCCTTTTGCACGTAATGATAATTAAACCAATATGGACCTATGGAATACAATTGTGGGGTTGTGCCAGTAAGTCCAATATAGAGATAATTGAGCTAATTGAGATAAAATTGCCAAACCGATTCATTTGAATTTTTAAAAAAATTACTTTTTACTATGTATACAACACAAACCAGGGTTAGCAAAAAATATTCTAACCCTAAAACCCAAAAATCAATATCTGGTAGTTATTTTTAAATTAATCTTAATTAAGAATGAAGTTTAACCATTTTTTTTAAGTCATTATTCGTTATATATTTTTGTTTACTATGAATAGATAATTTAGTAAATTATGAATGAAAATATGACTGCGTAGATTGCTATTAATTCCGAGAAAATCGAGGGAGCTACTAGTTTTACAAATTATGTTTGTTATTTTTGTTGTATAACATTTTACTGTAAATGTGCTTTAAAAAGTTATTCTATCAATTTACTCAAATTAAAAAAAATTGATAACGACTCCGAAAAACGATGATATGGAAAAATACAAGAAACTATAAAACAAAGTGTTATTTCATCGAAGTCGATAACCTAAGATTAAATCAGAGTTAGATGAACAAAATATCAAATGTTTCGAAAAAGTGAAAAATACATTTTTCCGAGATGTCCAACAACCTACCTTTCTTGGATGAATTAAAAAAGTGTAATTTTTATGATAAAAGTTCTTAAAACTGTCAGTATCATATCTTATATATATTTATATCTGACGTATAATACATTTCTTACTCCATAAAAATGAGCTAATTATTTTGTATATCTAAACAAATTTATGTCCGTCAAGTTGGCACCGGCACTTAGTGCTACATACTGGAATCATACATCAATATTTTGCTACGAATTTGCTACATTTTGCTACACTATTTTTAGAATTTGCTACAATTTAGTTTTTCCGGAAATCCGGAAACAAACATGCCGGTGCTATCTTGACGTAGCACCGGCACTTTCTCCGAACAACTTAAAATTGGTATCGAAATTTTGCTACGAATTTGCTACATTTTGCTACGTTGTTTTTGGAATTTGCTACCCCCTGGGTTTTCCGGAATTCCAGAAATAGAAAATTTCCCAGCACCGGCACTTTCTCCGAACAACTCAAAATTAGTATCAAAATTTTGCTATGAATTTGCTACATTTTGCTACGTTGTTTTTGGAATTTGCTACCCCCTGGGTTTTCCGGAATTCCAGAAATAGAAAATTTCCCAGCACCGGCACTTTCTCCGAACAACTCAAAATTGGTATCGAAATTTTGCTACGAATTTGCTACATTTTGCTACGTTGTTCTTGGAATTTGCTACCCCCTGGGTTTTCCGGAATTCCAGAAAATAGAAAATTTCCCAGCACCGGCACTTTCTCCGAACAACTCAAAATTGGTATCGAAATTTTGCTACGAATTTGCTACATTTTGCTTCACTACTTTTAGAATTTGCTACAATTTGGTTTTTCCGGAAATCCGGAAACAAACATGCCGGTGCTATCTTGAAGTAGCACCGGCACTTTCTCCGAACAACTCAAAATTGGTATCGAAATTTTGCTACGAATTTGCTACATTTTGCTACGTTGTTCTTGGAATTTGCTACCCCCTGGGTTTTCCGGAATTCCAGAAAATAGAAAATTTCCCAGCACCGGCACTTTCTCCGAACAACTCAAAATTGGTATCGAAATTTTGCTACGAATTTGCTACATTTTGCTTCACTACTTTTAGAATTTGCTACAATTTGGTTTTTCCGGAAATCCGGAAACAAACATGCCGTTGCTATCTTGAAGTAGCACCGGCACTTTCTCCGAACAACTCAAAATTGGTATCGAAATTTTGCCACGAATTTGCTACATTTTGCTTCACTACTTTTAGAATTTGCTACAATTTGGTTTTTCCGGAAATCCGGAAACAAACATGCCGGTGCTATCTTGAAGTAGCACCGGCACTTTCTCCAAACAACTCAACATTAGTATCAACATTTTGCTACGAATTTGCTACATTTTGCTACGTTGTTTTTGGAATTTGCTACCCCCTGGGTTTTCCGGAATTCCAGAAATAGAAAATTTCCCAGCACCGGCACTTTCTCCGAACAACTCAAAATTAGTATCAAAATTTTGCTATGAATTTGCTACATTTTGCTACGTTGTTCTTGGAATTTGCTACCCCCTGGGTTTTCCGGAATTCCAGAAAATAGAAAATTTCCCAGCACCGGCACTTTCTCCGAACAACTCAAAATTGGTATCGAAATTTTGCTACGAATTTGCTACATTTTGCTTCACTACTTTTAGAATTTGCTACAATTTGGTTTTTCCGGAAATCCGGAAACAAACATGCCGTTGCTATCTTGAAGTAGCACCGGCACTTTCTCCGAACAACTCAAAATTGGTATCGAAATTTTGCTACGAATTTGCTACATTTTGCTACGTTGTTCTTGGAATTTGCTACCCCCTGGGTTTTCCGGAATTCCAGAAAATAGAAAATTTCCCAGCACCGGCACTTTCTCCGAACAACTCAAAATTAGTATCAAAATTTTGCTATGAATTTGCTACATTTTGCTACGTTGTTTTTGGAATTTGCTACCCCCTGGGTTTTCCGGAATTCCAGAAATAGAAAATTTCCCAGCACCGGCACTTTCTCCGAACAACTCAAAATTGGTATCGAAATTTTGTTACGAATTTGCTACAAGGAATAATAATATTAATAATAAAACAAATAAACAGCTTGGTTGGCATATAACTAACAATTAAAAAGTGAATATTGATTGAATAGACATCCTAATTGGCATATAATAGTAACAATCAAAAAATATAATCATAAAAATGCTTAAAAATACTCAACCTTGTGAAACAGTTACAACATAATTATGGTAATTAGATAAACAGTCTAATTGACATATAACAATATCAATCAAAAAATATACAGAAGCTTAAATGGGCTTCAAAAGGTGTAATAGTTGCAAGAAAATAATAATAATGCTACCAAATAAACAAAACATATCTTAAAACAAAATATATAGTATATATTTAGTATATATTATATACAAAAGGTTAAGAGACAGAAATATACTTTAAATTTATTTAAATTTAATATTTAAATTATTATCATCTATTCTTCAAATTAATATAATTTTATTTTTATTTTACACTTTTACATAAAATAAAATATGGGGTTGAACTTCAATTTTTTCGGTGTTTTTATATGTTTTTATTTTGTTTACCAAGTCGTCGTGAATATTCCACAGGCCATTAGCTCTTTTAACATGGTGAAGTGTAGTGTCCTACTTCTTCACTTGAACTTCGTGAGTATGGTTCTCCAATATAATTCACAATTGAAACTAATGAGTACCTACAACAAAACGGTTTATTTTAATTAATAACTACAAGTTTTAAATTAGGAAGGTTAAATAGGTTAAATAGGAAAACTTACTTTTCATTAAATAATTCTATCGACTGTGGAATCGAAGATATTTTACATATTCCTGACCATAGTAACCGAAGAGGTCAACTTCTATAAATATATGTTCATTCAGTTCATACTTATATTCTTTTGTCCCCAAACAGTTCTCCTTTTCACAGTTTTCAGCTTTTCTTGTTAAACTTTTTATAACTTCCTTTTCCAACTGCTGAAACCCACACTCTGATACATTTTTCATATTTGGCGTTATAAAATGTTTTTTTATTTCAGACAATTTAGAACATTTATTACACTCCATTTTAATTGTAATTGATAATAGTTCAAGCTTATTCACCAAATCAGCTATGCTACATCTTGCATCATAGCTAATAATATTTTCAATTGTTGAAGAATTTTTAAAGTTAAAAATATCTTCGAGAAGAGTTATTCTTGATTTATATATATCCTTGTTTGGACCAAATAAGGCTAACATTTTGCATAATTTCAAAAACGGTTGATTTGAAGAGCTTATAAATATATTATAATTTAAATAGTCATGGTATGCACTACAGATACATGCGACTATAGAATCGAAAGCGCAAGTATTTGATATTATATATGTTTTTTTATTATACCTTATAGGTGTTGATTTATTTCCATTTAACAAATATGTATTTTTTGATGATCTAAGTTTTGTATTATTTAATATTCTTTTATTTCGGTACATTTATCCATATATTTAGTTGGTCTAATTTTCTTGTTCTTATTTAAAAATTGTTTTTCTGCTTTCAGTGTATTACCTTGTCCACGCCAATTTTCCTCTTCAATGATACTGTCATCCGACATTATATCCTCATCTTCGCTGGACATTTCGTCTAATGATGTTGATGAGATATTTTCAAACAATGAAACGTTTTACTTTCGTATTTTTTTCAATTTCAATATTATGCTTAGAATCAATTATATATTTTTGCTCTTCATCATTATTTTTAATGGATACCTTATTATCATCATTAGTATTAGTACAAATTTTATCATATGCCATTTTCATTAAACCACTTATAGCATTTAAGTGTGTTAGAACAAATCTATCTAATGTCATTGGCTTACATTCATTTCTTAAAATGCGGTTTTTAAGCTGGTTGAAATCGCTTTCGACAGGAGCAGATGATGCTGTAATGTTTGGACACTTAAATACTGATACCATAATATTCGTCCAGAGTGGAAATAAATGACACACTCGAATTAATTCGTTTCATACTCTGGCAAATAGTATCCATTTATTTTACTCACAAATTGTTTTTGTGGTGTCGTCATTTTAGCAGAATCAGCTATACATTTTAAAAAGTTACTTACTCTGCTTACACAATTCGAACTATCAGATGTATCCGAGTCAGTATCATCTTCACATTCTATTTTAAAGCGAGGTTGAAACTCGTCTTGTAAATTTTCAAACTCAGGTGTACGGCCTTCAATTTCCGATAAAAGGTAATTTAAACTAGTATTTGCTTGATTTTCTGTTTCGCTATATACAACGATAAGAATACTCTTTAAAATATATTTGAAATCACCAATAGTTTTACTTTCAATAAGAAGTTTAGAACAACGAACGTAAAATTCTTTAATCTTCGGCTATTTGTACCATTAAAACATTTCCACCTACACTGCATTTTTATAAAATGAGATATATCGGTCCGTATGAAATATTTCGAATAACATTTGTTTCTTTTAACAAATATTGTAAGCATGCATTTACATATTCTTTTATGCCCATGCCATTACAAAATGCACGAGAACTGCGCCTAAAATTGCTCTGGACATATCTGTTACAATTTCATTAGGGCACGGAACACCTCTTAATTGCCATTCGTTAAGCCAGTATAATATTGTTGGTAGATTTTGTTTTTCCGAAACCATTTGAGATATAGATTCTTGTATACCCAGCCCATACACAACTATTTCATATAAAAAAAAATGATGAGATTTTTCTTTTGTCGACTGGTCGCAATATTTTGGAAACAAGTCCCCCTGTTGCATCAATGGCTACCTTACAATGACCTTTAGATAATTTGTGAGCAAATTTATAAACTTCTATTTGGTAAGGTGAACAATAATGTACAAATGCTTCATCACAACTGATTGTATGGATTGACCCTGTATGTGGAACTTTATATTTGTGCTCAACTAAGGACTGAATAGGACATTTATTAGTGATTCCCAGACTTTTGGTTTTATATTCATGTTTTGCTTGTCTAAGAACATGATTTTCGTATAAATTTGGTGGTAATTTTATCCCCAAAATTTACTAACTCATCTAATTTCTTCCTACGCCAGTTAGATGGTACTTCATTTAGTAGTTCTTTACTAATTTCCGTCTTTCAATACCTTTGCAAAACCTTTTTGTAACATGCTTCCATTTTGGAATTTTAGGACGATCAGCTAATATTTCAATTACCCAATCACATAATGAAGTTGGTTCATTCAATGTCCATCCTTTTAGAAATTGTCCCACAATCTTTGCACCTTCCAAATATGTCAAGGAAATGAACAGAATTTTTTCCTCTAACTTGGTTTTTTTTGAATATATAGTTACATGGCATTTTTGATGTACTCCAAATCTTTTCATATATTAAACTAGTCCAAGAATTAGGTTTTAAAGTCGAATATACCTTACTATATGGACCCCGCTTATATTCGTGTAACTCTGGTTTGACTTTTATAAATTCGTCATATGATAAAACTATTTTAAAGGATATTTTTTCTTGAGAATCATCTGAATATTTATCATCAATATCATCTTCTAAAGAGGATTTACTATCTGGTTCACTAGAATTTTCAAGTAAAACATTCGAATCATCGAGTTTAGGTTACCCAAAGCTTCCAATAGTTTATTTTTAATGTTGTTCCGATTTTTTGATAATTCATGTACAATGATTTTGAGTTTAATTTTCCATTTAATTGATTTTCTATATCCTTCCATATTTTATAACTAGGTGGCACTAGCTCAGTCGAGGACTCACTCATGAAAATATGATCTTTATACATTATATAAAATGCTAACAGTTCATCGTGTGATATTGCTGCTGGTCGACCAATTGATCTAGATTTAACCAATGGTTTATCCTAAATAAAAAATATTATGTCAATATTAGTTTGAAAATAGTGTGACAGAGGAAATCATGATAAATTTGGGTACACATTTAATTCTAATCTTAATTAATTAATGTATTTTATATAGAGCAGAACTATCTACGTGCAAAACATTGAAAGCGTCGAAGCAATAACCAAATAATAGATCAATTTTTTTTTAATTCGGTTATTTATAATATACTATTCAGAGAACCACCAAATCCTGAAAAAGTAACGGAAAAACGGACATTTTTAACGTACGTTCGACCAAAAACCCCCTCCCCTTCCCAAAATAGAAAATCTAAAAAAAAATTATGCAGATATTAAGCACTCTCCTCTACAATAATAAATCAGGGGGGGGGCAACAAACACGTCTCGCCCCCCCTCATAGAAAAAACATTTTTCAAATTTTTTTACAGATGTTTAGCACGTAATTCACACGTTTTCACAAACCTAGTTTCGAAATTCACACGACACTCTTTCCTCTCAAAAATAAACAATAACTATTTCATTTTATTAATTTAGGTTTTTTATTCAATTAATATATTATTATTAAAAATAGGCTTGCGAATTCGTGCGAATTACATGCTAAGTATCGACATATTTTTTTTTAGATTTTCCATGGTGGGGGGAGGCTGGTCAAACGTACGAGTACGCGAATTTTTACGCATCACCACTTTTCAACCAAATCAATTTTTAATTTTGCTTTAATTGAAAAACAAATCATAGTAAATTCTTGAAATTTTCACAAAATGTTATATTAACGTTATCTATTTACAATTTAATTTTCAAAATTTATAGAATTTTTTAAAACTATTTATAGGTAGACCATTCAAATTTTCGATTTTTCTAAATTTTTTTTCTTGAAATGCCGTTAAAAAAAATTTGGCTTTCCAAAAAATCTTTAAAATATAATACAAAGTTAATTATGAGTTGCACTTATTGTAGTAAAAAAAAAAAATCAAAAATCGGTGTTATCTCAGTTTTTGTTTATAAACATTTAAAGTTCAAATATTTACAAAATATGTCAAATCACGAACATTTTCATGGTATTTTTGAAATTGAAAATTCATAAAGATTTTGTAATTTATATCTAAGATTAAAGATTAAAGATTAATGATTTAAGAACCCAACACAAGGTTTTCCATAATTTTTGCTCCAAATAACTGTAAAAAAAAACTCCATCGTCAATATAGAAAAATTATGAAATTTATTTTTTTATGAAATCGAGTAAAATAACGATATATTACAATAATATGTATCAACTAATAATATAATATATCTTATTAATTATTCTAGACTGACAAATTATCCCCGTTCAGAATCGTTACTATCCATCTCTATCATACAGATACAGGAAGTGATGTCCATATTTTTTACGTTGTTTTTTGTATTTTATTTTGTCGAATAATTTAAACATTTCTCTATCCTATTATATTTATTGAATCAAACGAGTTTTTGATTCTGACGGAATGATGGAATCTATTGGTTTTACAATGATGTATGTTTTGGTTTTACAATGATGTGTGTTTTTTTTTTTTTTTTATTTTTTTTTTGTGTCTGACAACACCTTTTTAGCAGTAAAAATTCTTCGATTTGCTTATGTAGCAATTTTTCTGAAAGGAAAGTGAATGTAGATGGTACTTTGGCTAGTCTTAAATCTAACTTTTTCAATTCTTTCTAAAAAAATCGAAAACAACGATAAAAAAATTACGAAAAAACTGGAAATTTTATGCAAAATCACGTTTTTACAAATTAAATTTTTTTAAAATGCTCTAACTCAAAAACCAAAAATCGCAACAACTTGAAATTTTCACCAAATCTTTATATTGACGTTTTCTATACATAGTTAAGTTTTCAAAGTATTTTCACATATTTTGACTTATTTATAGACAATTTAAATTTTCGATTTTTGTAAAATTTTTGTTTTTAAACATCTATACAATTAATTGGCAGACCGAAAACTCTAGAAAATTTAATACAAGGTTTATAATAAGTTAAACTTATTGTAACTAAAAAATATCGGTGATCGTTTACTCAAATTTTTTTTATAAGCCCTTAAAGCTCAAATTTGTATAAAATGTGTAAAAATCACGATAATTTGCAAGATATTTTGTAGATAAAAATTCATAACATTTTTCTGTTCATACTTAAGGTCAAAATTTTAACACTAGGTATCTATAAGCTACTCTTCAAAAATCTTTAAAAAAATTTCTACCGGAAAACATTTTATGACTGTTTGAAATTTAAATATTTACAAAATTTATAAAAATAGCGATTTATTCTCAAACGATTTTGAATATTTGTTATAGTTCAAAAAGTATAAGTCGCAGATTTTTGAAATTTCTATCAGCTGTTAAAATTAGTATTTCCTTTATGTCATATTTTTTCAAAATATTATATTGATTTTTAAGCCATTTATAGGCATTTAAAATATTCGATTTTTTTTACATTTTATTTTTATAATCGGTGATAAAAAAAATTTGGCTTCTACAAAATACTTGAAAATTTAATAGAAGATTGCACAGAAGTAGTTCTTAATGTCATTCAAAAATTATTAAAATCCATAGGCACAATTTCTTTTATAAGCGTTTGAACAGCGAATATTGACATAGAATTACATGTAAAATATAATATAAATGTATAATATTCTAGACTGACAAACTATGTCGCTGTATGCCACTGCCAACTCATCCTCATTGAAAAATATATTTATCGTTTCAAAATAAAATATACTTTTTACAATGTTTATAAATAACAATGTATTATATCCTAGACAAACATATTAACTCCGTTCAGAATCGTTTATTCGTATACAATGATATCTATCATTGCATTCAAATTTAACAAATCCATTGTAATAATGACCTATCCTATAAATGAGGTGCACTCCACCCCCAACTGTACAGCAGACCGAGGTCCATCTGGTTCTTTTTTTAATTAACGTTAAATTTTATTTTCGTTGGGTGGTTTTTGATTTTATAATAATTTTTAATTAATTTAATCATATATAACAAAATAGTACATTAAAGTTATTTAAGTATAGAGAATATAAGATCATATTGATTTATCATTTCTATAAGTAGAAACTGTGTAGATAAATAATAAGACACATCATAGTAAAAATATAATCAATAGTTACACAATCAGAATCTAAAATGTTTACCTAGTGAAAGGGAAAATCAAAGAGTGAATAGTAAACACATGCTGTTTAAATAAATTGATAAAATATATTTTACTCACCTTTAAATCTCAAAATTTTTAATTACCAAGATTTTATCCCAACGCGATCATAGACTAGCTACTACAGGCGGAATAATTTTACTTTACTGAGATTATACGTTGATTTGATGATACAAAATAATTGATTAATAATTTTTACTTCATTATTTCAATAACTTAATAGATTATTCGATTTTCATTATTTACATTAACGAAATATACTTACTTTGGTTTCCATTTTATATTTATTAAATATATTTTTATTTATGATTTTAAACAATATTAACAATATTATAAAACACTATAATAGGTACAAAAAAAAATTAAACACAGTTAACAATCCACTGTTTTCTGTTTAGAATCAACTTACTCGAGTAAATGCTGATTCAACAATGATACTATAATAATATTATAGACATTAAAATAAAATAATTTCTATAAATAAAATATTTTCTATTCCATTTTTATCAATTATATTAATACCACAATGGTTTTATAAGTATAATGTTTGCTATATTTAGATAGCAAACTAGATATACAGGTATAAAGCATTATCGACAGACATAGCTGGAGATTAAAAGGGGCCTCTTGTACAAATGTTGATGGTTGGGTGGTGTACGGGGGAATTAATAACACTGCGTTATATCTTAGTGGCTATCATAAATAAAATAATCCCGTACTCCATCAAACCAATATTATTTATATAATAATAACTTCGTGTTTAGTCCTGTATAATATCTTTGTCCGTGATCATACGGCATGAATGCATAATATTCAAAATATAAATAATCATTAAATTGTTTTTGAATAATACAGCATTTTTGAATCGTCATAAATCTGTATTGTTGAGTTACAAATTTTAATATGTTGTTTAAAAATAGTAACAGTTTAAAATATTTAATAATATATTATAATAATCTTGAGCTCCCAGATGAATTACAAATTAGGGATTGGATTAAAATTATCTACAATTAATTTGCAATTGTTTACAATTCATCCGAAAAAATTTGCACAAAGTTGGGGGGGGGGGGGGGGGCGTCTACTTCGTGTACGTGTTGCGGCCACGTGAATATGGTCCTGGAAAATCCAGTTTGTCTCAAATTCTAAGAATAGTTTAGCAAAATGTAGCAAATTCGTAGCAAAATTTCGATACCAATTTTGAGTTGTTCGGAGAAAGTGCCGGTGCTGGGAAATTTTCTATTTTCTGGAATTCCGGAAAACCAGGGGGTAGCAAATTCCAAGAACAACGTAGCAAAATGTAGCAAATTCGTAGCAAAATTTCGATACCAATTTTGAGTTGTTCGGAGAAAGTGCCGGTGCTGGGAAATTTTCTATTTTCTGGAATTCCGGAAAACCCAGGGGGTAGCAAATTCCAAGAACAACGTAGCAAAATGTAGCAAATTCGTAGCAAAATTTCGATACCAATTTTGAGTTGTTCGGAGAAAGTGCCGGTGCTGGGAAATTTTCTATTTTCTGGAATTCCGGAAAACCCAGGGGGTAGCAAATTCCAAGAACAACGTAGCAAAATGTAGCAAATTCGTAGCAAAATTTCGATACCAATTTTGAGTTGTTCGGAGAAAGTGCCGGTGCTGGGAAATTTTCTATTTTCTGGAATTCCGGAAAACCCAGGGGGTAGCAAATTCCAAGAACAACGTAGCAAAATGTAGCAAATTCGTAGCAAAATTTCGATACCAATTTTGAGTTGTTCGGAGAAAGTGCGGTGCTGGGAAATTTTCTATTTTCTGGAATTCCGGAAAACCCAGGGGGTAGCAAATTCCAAGAACAACGTAGCAAAATGTAGCAAATTCATAGCAAAATTTTGATACTAATTTTGAGTTGTTCGGAGAAAGTGCCGGTGCTGGGAAATTTTCTATTTTCTGGAATTCCGGAAAACCCAGGGGTAGCAAATTCCAAAAACAACGTAGCAAAATGTAGCAAATTCGTAGCAAATTTCGATACCAATTTTAAGTTGTTCGGAGAAAGTGCCGGTGCTACGTCAAGATAGCACCGGCATGTTTGTTTCCGGATTTCCGGAAAAACTAAATTGTAGCAAATTCTAAAAATAGTGTAGCAAAATGTAGCAAATCGTAGCAAAATATTGATGAAAATATTGATGTATGATTCCAGTATGTAGCACTAAGTGCCGGTGCCAACTTGACGGACATAACAAATTTTCATTAAAATGTGGCTAGTTCAATAATTGGCAATAATCACTGACGGATCCAGGATTTTTTTAAGGGAGGGGTTTTGAAAAATGTTTTCTTTGGCCCTTGGAATATTTTTTATAACACTGCAGTCGGTGACTGATCAAGGGTTTTTATTTTTTAATGCAGTAGTGCACATTTAAAAATGAAATTTATCAAATGTATAATATTAGTACCATAATAGTAAATATGTATTATATATCATTATATGTATATAATTTATACATATACTAAACAAATGTTATTCCTATACTATTTTATTATATACTTATATTTAGTGTAAAACCCAAATTACTTTGAGATAGAAAATATCTATGATATTATTATTATATTATTATATTATATTATTATTATATATATTATCGTGATACGTGACATTTCTGTTGTGATAAGTTTCTATAATGAATGACGAATTTTGTATCTACATTACCAGATTTAATCGGAGTATCAAAAAGGAGTAAAAATAAAAATGTATAAAACCTAAACGCGCGTCGACGTCAAAATAATCGGCTGATAACAATTTAATTAAATTTAAAAATTTAAAATCTTTTTAATTTAATTGTAAAATTATATTTAAGTGTATAAAATAACTGAACTAAGATAATAGTCAGTAGTATAATACATTAATTTAAATCTATGACCACTTACTTCTTGTATGAGTAAAAGGAAAATTTATATACTTTGACTCATACTTTTTTTGAATTTCATAAAATTATTGATTTTTAATAATTATACTTCGTGATTTCGGGGGGGGGGGGGGTTGTCACACGCGGGATCAAGACATCTTCTCCTTTGTATTTTCCCTTTATGATTGTTGCCTCAATGACGTTATTCATTAGCTTTTTCGGTGCAGTAGTTCTGGAGTTATTAACGCATAACTTACAGATGTTGACTTTTATATATATGTATATAGATGATCCCGTGCACTTCGTTGCTCGTTAAATATACCAATCTATATGACTCAAACTTTGTTCAATTTGTTATTTAATATTCGGTGGATGATGTTCTAGATTTATCTTTAGTTTTCTGTTGCCCGGAATAAAAATTCTGATTCGCAGCAATATATTATCAGGTAGGCAATCTACCTGCGGTAGATCGCGGATCCAGTGCTGTTTGTACTTAAGTGTATGATTTAACTCTAATAAAGTATCAAAGTTGTACTAAGTTTGACAGAATACGGTAGAGAAATTAATAGAAATTAATATAATTCTTTCACGTTCATTTCGGTCGTCACGTTCTTGTGCACTTTGGTTAGATCGGTAATTACCTTGGTTTGTAGCATTTCGGGTTTTTCTACCTAAATTGCTTCGTCGTTTAGGAGGTATATCAAATATAAATTATTGTGTTACATGCAATAATTAGTGATCATAGGTAACTTAACACTCTGCACAAAACCCAATATACGAATTTAATTCGTGTATCAGTTGACAAAAGCAAACTCGGTAGATTAGGTAACAGAAAATCCAAGAAAAACAACACTTACGACATTGACAGTTTGTAGGTATTTCAATTTTCAACTTTTTTAGTAAAAATGTACGTCTTTAAATAATATACATACACGAATAATGAATAAAATATGTTATGGCATTATAAATTGTTCATCTACCAAATCGTTATAATTTTAATCGTTCATTAACAGAGAGCTCACAAATAATCAACCACCATAAATGATGTTCTTGATTAGTGATTACATTGCCATGGAAACGATCAATATTATATTATCCATATTATAGTAAGGGCTGTTTTAAAAAGAAAAGGGCTGTTTTTAGTGTCTTCCCAGCAATTAATCGAATTTTTCTCGCTGTTAAAACCATCCTTGGACTTCAACGAACATTAAAAAAAAAAAAATTGGCCAAATTGGTCCAGGCGTTGTTGAGTTATGCTCTTACCAACACATTTTGCGATTCATTGTTATATTATATGCGGGGGTGTAGGTGGGGGAGTAAGCTATCAATTACTTTGATAAAAACATGCCTATAACCTTCGGAGGCACGTGAGCAAAATTTCAGGACGATCGGTGCAGTAGTTCTGGAGTTATTAACGGACAACTTACAGACGTTGACTTTTATGTATATATATATATATATATACATAACTAATTATTGACTAACATTATCGGACTTTATTTATGCTTAAAACCTGCTCCTCTTTCATTAAAAAAAACTGCCTGACAATTGGATAAGAAGTTTCGAAGCCAAACCGTAACAAAGATTTCCTCTTTTGCTTGTTTCAGTTTTATATATATAGATAGACAAATGTTATACTAATTATTAATATCAATATTATATAACAATCACTGATAATAAAATTACGGTTCACAATGTTTCCAGTAGAACTAATATTGAATACGAACAAGACAGTGGAATGATGATAATGACAATATTAACGCCCAGTTTAAATATATATAATTTAAAAATAGAATTAGTAGTAACAAATTTACATTTAATACTAATAATAATAATAATAATTATTTAATTATTTAATACTCATAATAATAATGTTTTAACGCTTCATTCTATCTTTAGCATTATACAAATTATACAAAATTAGGCCTCTTTCACACAGTCCGTTTCTTTAACGGCACCGGAAACGGATCAGATAAAAAAAGAAAACGGAGGAGTAGGTAAGACACATAGTTATTTATACAATCCGTTCACACTATTTGTTTTTACCAACAAGGAATAAATAAATAAATGCTTAATCTAGATTATTATTATATTTGTAGTGAACGATCGGTTTCGAATTAAAAATGCATCGTCAGGTATCTACAAAATCAATAAAATCGCGATTCTAAGTAAATACTCCAGGCTAGGCATATATTTATTTATTTATATACTATATAAATTATAATAATAGTCTTGTATATAGTACAGCAGATAATAATGCAGACATATAATGCATTTATGTGGATAATGGATTGGCACAACTTCGTGCGGTGGTTACATTTATACGTGCAATATTCGATGAGTTTTATTTTTTATTTTTTTTGGTGAACGTTGTTGAGTACAGTGATTGTTACACATGGGCGTATTGAGTCAGAAGTGGTCTGTAAGCCATTTTCCTTCGGTGAAAACGCAGAAAAAATCTGGTCTGGAGTATTATCGTCTTGTATTGATAACTAATAAATGCACTGGTAATTATTTTTTATTTTTATGTTTTTCCTTTCTTTTCGACGAAAATGTTGCACTTACCAGTCACGACTGAACATCAGAGAGGACTATAACTAAACAATATGTAGATATCTACCCCCTTCAGCTAAGCTTCAATCTATAGTATTTACTAAATACTGATAACATACCATTACTAATCGATTTGACATAAGATAATGGTACAAAGCACTAATAATATTACTTAAACTGCTGTAAATGATATGAAGTATATTTTTTTTAAGTTTAATAAAATTATTAAATAACATATTATTTATTTATTATGATGAATATTTTTTTTTAATTTTTTTTTTTTTGCAAAATTAAATATTGCATTTCATAAATATATAACCAACCTGGGAGTACAATTAAAATGCACAACGAAAAACCGGATGGGCCTCGTTCTGCTGTACAGTTAGGGGTGGAGTGCACCTCGCTTATAGGATAGATCATTATTATAATGGATTTGTTAAATTTGAATGCAATGATAGATATCATTGTATACGAATAACGATTCTGAACGGAGTTCATATGTTTGTCTAGGATATAATACATTGTTATTTATAAACATTGTAAAAAGTATATTTTATTTTGAAACGATTAATATATTTTTCAATTAGGATAGGTTGGCAGTTGCATACAGCGATATAGTTTATCAGTCTAGAACATTCTACATTTTATCATATTTTACATGTAATTTTATGTCAATATTCGATGTTCAAACGCTTATAAAAAAAAATTGTGCCTATGGATTTTAATAATTTTTGAATGACATTAAGAACTACTTCTGTGGAATCTTCGATTAAATTTTCAAGTATTTTGTAAGAGGCAAATTTTTTTTATCACCGATTATAAAAATAAAATGTAAAAAAATCGAATATTTTAAATGACTATAAGTGGCTTAAAAATCAATATAATATTTTGAAAAATATATTGCATAAAAGAAATACCAATCTTAACAGCTGGTGGAAATTTAAAAAATCTGCGACTTATACTTTTTGAATTATAACAAATATTTAAAATCGTCTGAGAATAAATCGCTATTTTATGCAATTTCGTAAATATTTAAATTTCAAACAGTCATACAATTTTTTCCTCTTAGTCCGGTAGAAATTCTTTTAAAGATTTTTGAAGAGTAGCTCATAGATAACTTAGTGTTAAAATTCTGAACCTAAAGTATGAACATAAAAAATTTTATGAATTTTTATCTACAAAATAACTTGCAAATTATCGTGATTTTTACATAATTTGTATAAATTGGAACTTTGAGCACTTATAAAAAAAAATTGTGACTTACGATTTTAGATTTTTTTTTATCAGTTAAGGAACAACTTATGAGAAACCTTGTATTAAATTTTCAAGATTTTCTGGGCAGTCAAAAAAATTTTATCGTTATTTAAAAAAAAAAATACTTAAAAAAAATTGAAAATTTCAATCGTCTATAAATAGCTCAATATAAGTCAAAATACTTTGAAAATTTAATGGTGTATAGAGAACGCTAATCTAAACATTTGGTGAAAATTTCAAGTATTTACATCGATTATTTTTTGAGTTATAGCAAAATAAAAAATTTGATTATGTCGAAAACTGGTTTTGCGTAAAAACTCCCGTTTTTCCCAAATTTTTTTATGGTTTTTCCCGTCGCATTTAAAAAATATTGGAAATTTTTTTACTTTTGACCTCCCAAAGTACCAAATAGATTCACTTTTCTTTCAGAAAAGTTGCTACATAAGGCAATCGAAGCATTTTTACTACCCTAAATCGTGTCGACGGACACAAAAAAAAAAAAAAAAAAAAACACACATCATTGTAAAATCAATACATTCTTCACTCCGTTCAGAATCTAAAAACAAATACTGAGAGTGAAAAAATCACCAATGAAAAAACAAACATAGAACATGACAATAATTAAAATTAAGTAAAAATATTTGTTTTGACGAATATTAGTTTTGATGAGTAGCTACTGTACCAACTTATTCTCGAATATTATATTATTCTTAAATTCATCCTGATAAAAGGTTTATTGTATTGTTCCAGAATAGTTAAAAATAAAAATACATACATTTGGATACGTGGAACTGGGTAAACTGCACTCGGTGAGACGATAATAACACCGGCACCGTATTTTTACAAGAGAAAACAATTTTATAAAATGTTAATGATTTTACGCGTCTGAGTAACAAATGAAAAACGCCGCGGGTTGTCGACCCCGCAGCCGGATAATGACAACGGGTGTGTGCGTGAACGTACCGCAGCATGATGATGATGATAATAATAATAATAACCACGGCCAGGATGATGTTCCTTTTCATTTTATCCCGTACATTAAAGGGAATTTGTCTTTAATAATACCGGTATGATATAGTTTACTTTAGGAGTTCTTGGATCTTTTAAACCGTTTGGAATAGGATTCAACTATAATAATATTTCACGAATAAAGCTGAAAATATTACGTTATCGTATTCGAAGGGGTTTATTCGATAAGATGTACCAGCATTTTAATACGTAGTCTATCCTATTGGAGATAGAAAAAAAAATATTATATATCATCAACTTTTTTATCTATTTTAAAGTTTTTTTATATTCGTATGAATAAATCATTACAAAAAATATGAATTTTTTTATATTGAAATGTCGCTCTTTTGTGTCAAACTAATTCCGTTTTAATTCCGCCCGAAAATGGTAATTTGTTGGAACGGTTTTTTCATGCCACGTCCGTTTTGTATCTCTGATAACCATTTGAAATTACATGATTCTCGTATCACTTTTACAGTCTATTAAGGAGAATATATTATATAAAATATGTAGATTATTTTTAATTTAATTTAAATTTAATTTAATCCAAAACAATATAGTTTAGTTACTTTACAAATGTATACAACTTATTTATTTTATTTATTATTATGAACGAATTGAAGTCATACCAATTATTTATATTTGTTTCACACCATTATAAGTAATCGTCATACATGATAATTAAAGAAAGAATGGATCATATTATGCAATTTTGATTTAATGATATCATGTCAGTATAATTTTTTTATATTAATGTACATTTCGAATACCACTTGCACCTCTGACCAATAATAAAAATGTGATTACTTTATTAGTTAATTTAATATTAATAATAATAAATAGGTAAATATCAATTAAGTATTTAATTAATATTATTTATTAAGCTCATAACTTGCTTAGGAATTTAAGCATTGTAAAACCATGTGACATTGCAAAGTTAATGTTCTTCTCTTTAAGTTTGATAATTAGTCAGTTTGCTCATTTATTAAAGCTAACAATACAAAATTAGTTCTGATAAACACAGATTTGATAATTTGTACTATCGTACAATGTACGATTCATATTATTAATATTATTCGTACTATTTACGAAAACAATGAAAACAGTTGATGTTGTGTCCTCTTAAACACAAATTGTAACATTTAAATCGCTAAAACCGTTGAAATATGGTCGTAATTCCAATAATTTTGACGAATAATATTATAAATATATTTTGAAACGTACTTTATTCCTCTGAATTTACCCACAACATATTTTAATACTCCTTACTCAATTTATCACATGTTGAATTATACCAATCTTGACACCTGTCTTTTTAGAATTCTGTCACTGAACAAACATTTTTTGAAAAGACATTGTTAGTTTTTTTCAACCCTACTCTTCGTGATATGTTATGCAATTTATGCATCACAATGCAGTTGTAAGATACGATCGTTATAACATACAATACTTCATCATAAGATTATTCCGAGAAAACCATAAGTTTGGAATATTGAATTGAACCTTTTGATGAGAATTGAAAATGTACAGCTTTGTACAATAGATAGGTAAGTGTTATAAAATGGATTTAAAGACAACCAAAAAAAAAAATTCATAAGATTGTCATTGTATCGAAATTATTGTTTAAAAACAATACAAATCTATAAACTTAACACTTTATAATGAGTTATGCCGTACTTAGACTTGATAGTGTACCTCGCAATAATAATTTCTATTTTTTCCGATTTCAAAGACGGCCGGGAAGGAACTCGGAATTACGATGTGTGTATTGCATTGTGTCAGTTGGTGTATATTCGGTGTACGAAACAGATATAAATAATATAATATATTATTCGGAATAAACCTGCGTAGGTCCTATAAAGATATAACCGTACCATTTTGTCACGGATTCGCGATGTTTTTTTTATCGCGAAAATGCGAAGTGTATAAATTATACTTCTTAGTTTTTTCGTTGTTGATATACGAGTTTACATTGTTATAATATGCGTGTATAGCAGCAGTGGTCTGTAAGGATAAAAT
This sequence comes from Sipha maydis, assembly GCA_034509805.1. Classification (NCBI taxonomy): domain Eukaryota; kingdom Metazoa; phylum Arthropoda; class Insecta; order Hemiptera; family Aphididae; genus Sipha; species Sipha maydis. The sequence continues at coordinate 184,026 of JASXSY010001627.1, read as the reverse complement.
ATGAATAAAATGAAAAAGAGACGACCATAAGTCTTATTTCGATAATTTATATACAATTTTGTTTTGTTCAAAATGCATTTATAGTTCTCGTGAGACAAGGTTCCACATAGTTCCACGTATAGCCAAGTAAATAATCATTGTCTATAATTTATTATCGTCCCGTTTGTATCAACGCAATAATGTTAACTCGAACGCATTCCGAAAAATAAAATTTCGGTCGTATAATTTACCGGAGTGGATTTTTTTTAAAAATCTATACTTAATTATTTTCTTGATGTTTTAAAATAATATTATTTCATTGTACAATGTCACTTCGAATATGAGTGATATTTGATTTTATTTCGTTTACATGTTTTTTGTTTCTAGTCAGGTGGAACGTCTTCCTTTCCTATTTAAAAAACTAATATTTACAATCAAATCTAGTCGCCAGACTTATAATTAACATACCGCATTGGAACGATTTATATGAATAAAACAAAGTCGGGTTATTTACATCATTTATAACTCAAAAACGGCTGGATCAATTGTAATGAAATTGAGTACAGAGAGGGAATAGACCCTGGAGAAAAAAATAGGCTACCTTTTTTCGTGAAAAAAAAAAGAAAAGAAAAGATCGATACGATTGATAAGTCCCTAATGGGAAATTGCAGATTTATTGTTGTTGTTGCAACAGAAAAAACGCAAATGAACCACATTTCAGTGTATACCTATAAAATGATAAACACGTCTAATTTACTGAAAATAATTTCCAAGAGTAACTTGGATCTTTTCCTCTAAAAACGACACTCACTACAATTTTTGATTTCTGTACAATAACTGGAAACATGGAATTATACTCCGTGTGCTGTAATCAAGGTGCTTCACTGAAGAGAATCAATTCAAGTCTAACCCACGCAGAAAAATACATAACTTCATCAAAGGAAATGTCTTGTCAGCCCACCATTAAAATACTTAATTCTGCAAGTTTTATTAAATCTTTATATGTATTATCCTAATGAACTATTGAATTTAATTTTTTTTTTGTATTAATTATAGTACGTAAATTAAAATTAAAATCAAAAATTATATTTAGCTATCTCTACATTCATTGACTATTAGGCTGTATAAAGTTCGCTGCGTCAGCTAGTAATACATATGTTTCATATATTTGTAATAAAATTAAAATAAAAGGTTATAAAATTAGCGTTTCATCCTATTATGGAAAATTTACCAATGATTATATAGGTACTATATTTTCATTTATAATGTTGTCAGGACTGTGAGTGACTAGTTTTTATATACATACCGTAAAACTTATATAACACTTAACAGTCTTAAAATGGTAAATCAATTGAGTAGTATTACTATATTATTCAACGGAATCAAAGAAAAATAATGTGGGAAATCTCCAATTTACCAATCATATAGTTAAAACCATTCGTATAATTGAGAAAATACAGTTTATTATAAATTAATATTGATTGGAGACTGGAGACTGTGGATGGACCGGTTTAATATAAAATTATGATTGCCGTGAGACAGAGATGTTGAGTATAATATTTATTGATGTGATAATATTATTAAACACGTTTCTGTAAAAAAGAAAAGAAAAAAGTACTTATATGTAATTTAAAAGTAATTGGTATTACTTGAGAAATATTCGAGGGCATGTAAATGGTTTTAACAATGGTCTCCGTCGAGTATAGCATTATTGAAAATGTATACTGAAATAATATTGTCATACACAATTTATAGAATCGTGTAGTATTGGTAATTTTTGGTAACGAAGATCATGGATTTCTCTCCTTTCTTCAGTCCAACCAAGCTTCTTGGACATTATTATTTTACGTAAAATCTGTAGTAGCATATATTTTTGCTATCATAATTTCGATTTGCTTGTTTGTACTCTTTGTAAATGAACCTTCGATCTGTCGAAATCCATACTTATAAATTTCGACACGTTTCATTACGTGCGTCGTAATGGTTCGGAAATATTTTTCTGGATGAAAAAAACGTCGTTCAGATAATTCAGATGCAGTGGTGCAGGATATTATTTCCTTGGACAATTTAAACCGAAAACTTCTGCATTGTTTTGAATTGAACACGACGGTTGTTAAAGTGTCCAATCTTTCGTTGTAAGTTCAACACTGCGATAATACACGAACGCAGGGCCGTGCCTAGGGGGGTGCAAGAGGTGCGCGTGCACCGGGCGCCAAATACATTTTTATAATCTAAGTAATATTACTAAAATACTCAATATTAATTCATTTTTTTTTCTCGTCGAACACCACTATCTCGACATAATTAGCATTGTATTGATTGCCTACCGGTTACAAATATAGTGTTTTTATTCTTAGCGTTAGTATTTATTTTTCCCCGAAATGACGACGTCGCTGATCGCCGTCGTCGATAACAACTATATTATTATTATTGTTACTTGATAAAATTAATTCAATAACATAAATATAGACTTAATATCATAACATAGACTGCGACATATAACAACGACTGGAAGGAATTGTACGATTTTATTTTGAACCCATGATATCTAGTTTTCAGACGTACTGTGTTCACGTCATAGTGCATATTTTTCATGAGGAAACAATTATTCATCAAAGCCTCAAATAAAAATATTTCGTAGAGGGGGTGGGGGCGCTAGAAATAATTCTTCGCGCCGGGCGCTGATTATGCTAGGCACGGCACTGCACGAACGTGAGACATTGTGTGATCCATATGATACATACACATTTGTACGTGATCGGAGAATGAAAATGTTTACAATTGGATCACTTAAAATTTGCAAAAGCTGAAGCTTTAAAACGTATAGGATACGTGAACGCGACAAGAACGAGTTTTGAATCATCAACGTGGTTCCTGTAAAGTGTTAGTAAGAAAATAATAATGATATGTTGTGCAAGGTAATCGTTATACCATGATGTGATGAGCACGTGCAGAGGAATATTGAAACCTAGCAACATTTCCAAAATCCATTCACGTATATCGATCCGGTAACCGGTAATCGTCAACGTACTCATCGTGACGGTATAATAACATATTCTATAACGGTATTATATACCGACTATAATGTTTACATACTCATTCGGAACACAATCTAAATCTCAACTGCACCATTGATGTTGCAAAGATATTACGTAAACTTTGTCGTAGTAAAATTCGTAAAACTTGAAAGCTCCCTGTGTCACCAGGAAATGCTTTTCCAAAAAACTAAGTATCCCTGCGGGAAACAAAGTATGAGAATACTAAAACCATTAAATGTCACGGCATAGCGAAGGGTTTATTTTTTAACTTACTGTTAAAAAACATTTTAATGTTTCAATATTTTTCCTCGAAGTTCTCGTCAAAAAATATTATTCTCTTTGAATCCTTGATTACTCGCCTTGACTGGTACATTATGACAGTTTCCGTGGCGACAACGAATCATTACTGATTTATTAAAAATAATAAGCTGCCCCGAAAGCTGGAATATCGGGATGTTTTTAATTTATTTTATATTAAACATTGTAAGAAATGACTGTATTATAGATGACTTTTCTAGTCGTTCATTTTTATTTATAATAATTATCTTAATATTCCAGTTAAACATCTTAAATAAGCTCTTAAAGACCTAAAAACCATTTTAGATAGGTATCTCTTGAAGTTGCTCTGGAGAAATGTAATTCTGTTATTTTCACTCGACGTAGATATATAGATCCTCCTAAAGTCTATTACGATAGCAAAGCCATGTCCTTTGTTCCCAATGTCACCTATTTGGGCATCATTCTAGATGTAAAACTACGCTGGAAACCATACATAACTTCACTATCAGCGACCATTTTTCGATGGTCCAACTTCCTCAGAACAGTTTCCAATACCTAGTAGGATTCTTAACTCTCTTGCCTATTAACAATTTACCGTACACTCATTCATTCCAAACTAGACTAGGGTTGTTTTTTTCGGCTCTGCTTATTCTCCAATTGGAAAAAAATAAACAATCCTAAAATATCCTGTTTAAGAAAGAATATGGGATACAAAATTGGTAAAAACGGCTCCTCACTCTGTACTCTACATTCCAACGAAAGTGATTGCGATCTCCCTTCACTTATTTTTGATTGTCCTTCTCTGCACGTGAAACGCTCTATATTGTTTAATTTTCTTAAATCCATCCTCAACTCTAATTCGGAAATAGTTGTAAATTTAATTATTAATTTTATTTTGGAAGCTGGTTTTATCATATAATTACTTTTAAGATATTCGCTGTTTTTAATTATTTGCATGTTTTTAAATATTTTATTGTTATCTAGATATATTGTTTTTTATAATTGTTGATACTTTAATATACTTATATAGATACTATGTTTAAGATAGTTTGACAAATAAAATATTAATATTAAAATTAATAATATCTATAAAGAGCATTATTTTATTATACTTAATTTGTTAAACATATGACTATGGGTAGGTATTGCATTTAAAGTCGCATCTCCATCACCAGAACTCACAAGTTGCCACTGAAAATAACAGTGAAATATATGCATACATGTAAACTAAAAAACCTTAAATATAAAATTATTTATAATGTATTTATACGGGAATAAACTTCAAAAATGCATAGTTGATTAAACATTTTTGTATACTTTAAAAATTTATATTTTAATAATAAGATTAAAAAAATAAAAATCATTGTTTAAAAATACATTTTTTATACTTTTGACGGAAACAGTGATAGCACATGGTAAAATTAATCTTTTGCTATTGTCAAATTGTTGAATAACACTGAACCAATCATAATACATTTACCAGCAATACTTGGTATTATAATATAATTAATAAATATAATATACATTAATATGTTTAAAATCTTTATTTATGCAAAATCACATTCATTTAGTAAAATATGTGATATGAATATTGGGTAACATAGAGATTTGTATTTTGAATATATGTATTATGAAATCAATTCATATTTTGAATTAAATATTTAACATACAGCTTCTTGTGGAATGTGCAAATGTACGAAGTTTCAAAACCAGATGGTGATATTTTATAGAGCAATGAATAGGATAAGAATTCTGTCGTCGCGGGGCTGGTACAAAATGTGCAATTGTATGGTACATAATTTTGTAAAACAACAATAAATGTTTCGTAGAGAGACCAACTACGTACAGGTATATAGAGAAAAACGTAGATTTCGATTTGTACAACGTAATTATAATTTTCTTAATAACATATATTAAATTTAGAATCTATATTATAATTCAAACAGTAGGTATTATAATTCATACGTAATTCTAGTGTATAACATAATAAAAAAAAAAAAAAATACAATATCTATAATATAATATATATATTGTATATATATTTATTTATGTATTTATATGTACAGTAAAAGCTCGTTACAAGTATAATAATATCAGTGTGCGTGTATACTGCAGTATATAGTAAACATAAAAAAAAAAATCCGAAAAAGCACGTTAAAAATAATAATATAATGTCGCATTTATATACAACTAATTCATCCTATACGCGTAAACCATAATATTATAGATTAACCGTATTAAAGGTGGTATTAATAGTAGTAGTAGTAGTAGTAGTAAGTAGTAGTAGTAGCAGTAGTACATAATACGTATTTATACTATCACTATTATATCACTCAGGTGTTGAGTAGAATAAAAATTATAATGATCATTATTCTTACATTTAAGCGAGATACCAACTACATATTTTTTCGTCGTCCGTGAACTCTGCGTTTACAGTTGGTCTGACGTGGATTTTTTACCATCAACTAAGTTCTATAAATGTCTATATATTATTTTTTTTACTCTCGCTGGTCACGAAAAAAATTCGGTTTTGGAACCGCACTCGATAATATAATACTCCGACATGTACTACTGTCGATAGTCGTATATGCTGGTACGATACGAACAAGACGAATCATCCACCCACAACGTCAATGACGCGTCAAGTCGTCCATCCTTGTAATTAAAACAATAACGAAGAATAAAAAATAAAATAAATAATTAAATAGAACACGTTATCAATACTCAAAGGAAAATGATATCTTTGTAAAATAAAATATATTGTTACGTCTGTATAGTATATAATATAATTATTATATAAGCCTATTTCTACGTATATAAAATTTATATATTTAATATATAATAGTGATAATAACGACGCGTACTAAGTACTCCGATAGTTATGGTGACTACTTATGAATAATAAAACAATTCGTTGCTAAACCGTTTAAACATACGTGGTATGTGCGACGATTGCATGTTACAAACAGACGTCTTTGGACGAATGAAAAAAACAAAACATAACCACGTGCACGTTTTACCATAAGAGATTGGCCGAGTAAGAAATCGATAAAATATATGTTCACACTCACGCAGTCATACACACATATATGCGCACGGGCACACAATAGTAAATATTTATACAAACTTAAAAACATACTAACTTAAACGTTTACCCGTCGTCGGACGTGTAATTTCTCAGTCGGTCGTCGCGCTATAATAATATACACCTAACCGGCTGTGTTGCGAGAGGACCGGGTTGGCGGAAGAAAAGGGTTTTGTTGGCGCGAAGAGGGGGTGCGATGAAAAATAGAGGTGAACGATAACCAGAGAGAGGGTTTTTTTTCGTGCGTACAAGTGGGTATATGGGGGCAGCCCGAGCAAGACTGGACTCGCGATGGAAAGATATGAAGAAATGCAGATAGAAGAAAAATTATCGTTATAGGTGATACGAAATAACTAACGGGCTTTCGGGACCGTGAACGGACCCGACGGGCGTGTGCACGTACACGTATTTCGGGTTTGATTTTTTTTTTTTTTTTTCTATAATTTTATTTATTTATTTTTTATATTTTTTTTTTACGTATTTTTCGTTTTTCTCGCCTCCGTCGCACTTACGGTCCATTACACTCGTTCGAGCGTTAACGGACTGTTCCGGGCCTCGGCCGACCGGTTGCATGCCTCGCTGTTGATGCGCACTGACGACAAGGACGTGCCTAGACACGAGTTGCTGAAGCTGCCGTACGTCGAACCGAACCGGTAACCGCTGTTGGACCGGAACGAGTGGTGACCGTTGATGGTGTATACGGGAGACTTGACACCCGGTACCGGCGCCGCGTTGGTCGGATCCGTGCCGTCACCGCGGAAGGCGAATCCCACCGACGAATCGTTCATGCCGTTCACCACGAACTTGGCCGACGGCTGCCGTTCCATGCACAAGAAAACGGCCAGCGCCAGACCCTGCGAACAATCGATGAATACGTTTTTTTTATTTTTTGTAAATAATATACATATATGCTCGCACGATGATGACCGATTGAATTGTGTTTTTAAAATATGTATACGTGTATTTAGTAATATTACGACGGGCTAAAGGTCTATTCCCAGTGCTTCGGGACAGTCAGGTTCGAGTCGGAATTCGTCCGGGTGCAAGAAAACAATTTTCTTTTAATTATCTATTGAGTTCTAAACATGATCGTTCTCAATTATTTGGAATTATTGTGAGTGCCTGATCGGGGTCTAAAAAAAATTAAGTTGTAATCGATTCTCTTTCCGGGTTCCCGGACGTCTTCAGGTAGACAAGTGCGAACGAAGAAATAGACCGGAAACGTGTGGTACAAAAGTGATAAATTTAATAAATTAATGCGAGTGCATTAAGACTTGTACAACTTCAACTATCCCGATTACAGTGATACAACTCGGAAAAATCTAAGATGGAAGGAGGTTGACCAAGAATTTAAAGGTTGAAACTTAGGCTTTCACTTAGTTTTTAAAGAAAATTCTAATGTTAACTTCATTCGACTATTCGTAGGCAATTAGAACGTGGCTATCAAGTACGATGTTCGATTTAAACGGATAACAAAATATTTTATTAACAAGGACAGAGCACTAGCTAACGTAAACACCTGACCGGTCCATAGTCAGGATGTGTCGAAAACTGACACAGTCTCGGCCTAGACACGTCCGTCAGTAGCAATAGACTTTAAGATGACATTCATAATAATACAATATTTAGCGTAATGATAATAAATTAAAGTAATATTAAACGCTAACAAAAAATCGTTTAATTTTAATAAAAAAAAAAAAAAAAAGTAAATAAATAAAACGCTCAAACATTAAACGTTTAACCGCACAAAGCCTAACTTTAATATGGCACGTTCACCAGTTGTTTTCAAAAGTCAACGCAGTGTACAGTTTATGTCGTCAATCCCCTTCAAGCAAACCAGATGGAAATCGGTTTATTCGAATAACATTAAAAAAATTATATTTTATCTTAGTCGCGTGCGCTGTTTTCTCACGACACGCACAACTTACGTCCCCGGTACAAATTATTTATATAAAATATAGCGTGGTTATTTAATTATTCGTTAATAAACGTAACTTATTTTTAACCAATTACTAAACTATTTTTCATTATTAAACGATCGCTAACACAAGTACCGACGTGATTGATGTTAACATGCGCTATACGTACCGATAAGACCCAATCCAACTACTATCAAACTTATTCTTGCGAGTATATATCGCTTATTATATCGGCATATTTATGTTTGTTTCAATAAATCGCGAATCGTAAGCACCTAGCAAAATTTTCAAATCACCTTTCATTTTAAACTTTAAAATTTAAAGTATCAATTGGTATATGCCAGTGGTTCCCAAATTTTTTTCTATCGCGGCACATTATTAATAGTTATTATAAGTAACGGTACACTTTGGATAAATAGTATCTAATTTTTAAATATAAGTGGTTCAGAACCGAGAAGCATAAACTTAGTATAATCAAATAATTGAGTTCCACTTTAGGAGTTTTAGTAAGAACAAAGTATCTGATAATTACAGAAATTGCTTTAAATATGTTATTACTATTTTCTACAACATACCTCTGTGAACTTGGGTTCTCCGCACTAACAAATATTAAAAATAAGAAACGTGAACGACTTTTATCAGTTGAACAAGAAATGCGGGTGTATAAACACACGTCGATACCTTCTAGAATTGAACTATTATGCAAACAACATCAAGCATATGTTTCACACTAAAATTTATAATTATATGTTAATAAATTAATATCTACTATTTTATTTGTATCATTCAAATTTATTTTATTTTATTTTTTTTTTAAATTTTAATGTTAATTTTAATATAAATATTTTGAAAAAAAAAATTGTTATATAATGTGTTTTTATAAAAACAGTTCAAGTTGTCAAGGCACACCTTTTAAATTTCAAGGCACACTAGTGACCGTGGCACACCCTTTGAGAAACACTAGTATATGCGGATCCATGATTTCATACGGGGAGACCTGTTTTTACCTTATCAACTAATTTTTTAATCTCAATCAAGAAGGTAAGTAATCAATAAATTAATCAGCGATAAGAAATGTAATTACTTTTACATGTTTGTAGTGTTGTTTATATTTTAAATATACAATCTGTTCAGTTTTTTCGTATCTCCCCTAGTTCTCATTTTCAAATTCTTAATTTTTCGACTTAACTTCAATAATAGAATTGTTTAATTCTTTTAGCGAACGACTGTCTGGCATTTTCGACTAAATTCTTTAACCAGTTTTATATCTTTCCTATTGTGTGTCCGCGACCCCAAGAGTAATCATTGTAATTTCCATAATTCAATTTTTAAATTTTCTATTTTACTATTGCGTCACTCTAATTATTTGTACCATCGTCAGTCTTATAAATTCTGCTGGCTTTCTAATCCATTAAACTGTTAATAATATAATTGTTATTCTCATTATATATTTGTTTATATTGATGTAATGTATTTGATAAAAGCAAAAAAAAAACCATGTAGTTTCCTAGAACCAAAGACAGAAACTAAAGACAAAAAATATTTTAAAAATTATTTATAAAATATTATTTTCTCTCTCTTCATTCGGAAAATTAATTAATATTTGCCATAGAATATTTCTAACAAATATAAATGAGTTATAAGAGATGTGTTTTTTTTTCTCTCTTAGGTTATTAATTTAAATTAAATCTTAAATGCACATATCTATTACTATTATTGATAATAATATAGTTCGAATATAGAACATTGTAAAATATTGTATATTATCATTTCTTACTGACTTTATAAATATTTATGTTAATCATTTTCTAAACGCTAAAATAATGAGAGACATGTTAAATGACGTACTTGATATGGCTTACGTTTTAGTAACATTTGACAATAATTATTATTTATATGACTAATATTATACTTTTTGTAGATATTTAGTGAAATTTTGTAATTTTTAAAACCGTTAACATGTTTAATATAAATCTATTAACAAACGGCCGCCGTAACAATATCTGCCATCAGATTTCGTGACAGCAAATATTGGCAGCGGTTGGATAACTGCGCTCAATATATTTCATTATTCTGTTATAACACAATAACCCTTTTCAACGCGTACTTTAAGGAGTTAGTTATTATTATCTACGACGTAGCACCCAGTGATTTATTTATTTTTATTATTTTTTAGAAGAATTTCATGACGGCACCACTGCGGATTTAGCTATATCTTAGCCACCTTATTTCGGCACGACGCGCCGATCAACGACAATTGTCGCTTGAGCGATAAAAATGTAACCGTAAAAAATAATAAATCAGTACCGAATGGATTTTCTTTTCTTGAAACTTTTCATGAAAAACTATTTTTACGATTCACTTCGTATTATACGACAGTTTTTATCGTGGTTGTTAAAACCATGGTATCGACATCCGATGTCGAAACGGTAGTATAAAATTCTGATTGAAAAAAAAAAAATTTTGAACGTCTCTGTACGCGTCGATGTAGTAATCATACTCATGGGTTCATGGATAATAAAATAAAATATATTTATTTGATGGCTCACTGCCCAGAGTTAAGGTATAATTCTATAATTTGAAATAATGAAACTAAATTAAAAATATATATTGTATGATAAATGTATTTATATTTACACGAAACATAATAAAACTATTACTCCTTCACGTTATAATTATTAAAATTAAAAAATAAATTAACGTTAGTTTTTAATGTTAAGCAAATACAAGATACAATAAAATTAAAAACAAAAATCTTTGCTATTGGACGTAAATAATTTTTGGTAATATTAGCCGCTTTTGTTTTAGAATATAAAAAATCTAATTGATTCAGTTAGATGAAGCCAAATAAAATATATACTAGCGTTGAAAATATATTTGGTTGTATAACAACAATAGTAGCCGATGTCAAAATTACATGGATGGGCAAGTTTATTTTTTTTTTTTTTATAACTCGGTTAAGAATTATGCATCAATTAAAACAAGTTTAAAGTTAAAAGGTAATAAATATTTTTCAAAAACTTTTTACTAAGTTAAAAAAAAAGTTGTTATTTTTGTATATGTTAGCGAACTTTATTTCTCACCAACGCAAAACTAAATTATAGATTATACTTCATACAACTTATAGTATTTCTATATAGTATAAGTTTTATTAGTTTTTTTTCGATAACAAAAATACATAAACCATATGGAATAAACTGTTTAGGCAGTTTAGGTACCATATTATGTTTATACTATTATTGTTACTTGATAGTCGTTATAATTAATTGAATAACATAAATAAAATAAGATCTTTAAAGGTAAAATTATATATACTATATATTTATAAAAATGTATTATAAAATATTTTCTAAGATGTCAGGTTGTTCCTTTAGAATACCATGTGATTGGAAAAATAACATTTTCAACTCTATTAAATTTACAATAAAAAATATTTTTTGACATGACAACGACGTGAAATTTAAAAAAAAAATTAAAAAACAAAATAAATTAACTTAATTTATATTTTAGAATGAAAAATAAATTCGTTAACTTCACGTTAGTTAAAAATTAATTTAGTAAGTTAATAGTTATGTTATGAAAATCTAAATTTAACTAGTTAAGTTAAAAATTTAAAATAAAATTAACTTTTTAACTCGTTAATGGCCAGCCAAAAGTAATACAAATATATATTAAACATCGATGTTCCGAATAATTTCAATTTAATTTTGATAATTTTTTACAAAAAAAAACTGAACAATTTCAAATTTGTTACACTTTTAGAAACTATATACATTACTATTCGTTATCGGGTTTTAAAAATTTGTTCATTAGAATATTATAAAAAACAGAGTGATTTTTGAATAAATACTTATAGGACAATCGGACGACCGTGGATAGATATTTTTTTTTTCGTTCATAATGAACTTCAATACATTGTTCTTTTAACAAGGGTAAAATTTATTTACAAAGTAAATATTAAAATCATATAATATCCGGAGGCAGAAACTTTTGTTTTAGCAGAAAAGTTCTCTACTCGTATAATCAAACTGACATCGTTCCGTTAAAATGTCAAACAAAATCGATTTCCACGTGTCGTCACCTATATATTCAACAAGAACTTTATTGTTACGTCACAACGGGATGTGCGTGTACATATTTTATTGACAACGATTTGCTCAGCCAAAATATAGCCGTAAGTATACTGTACATGACACTAACGGTAGGTACAGTAATTTATAACAGTATATTTTAAGTGACGAAAACGCCTTACAAAATACTGTTCCTATGGTAAATAAACGTTTTGGACGAGATTAGAGTTTTAATCAGTCGTTTAGTACGCGCGCTCCAACATAATAATAAATTATAATAAATTCTGCAAAAATCTAATTTTATATATTTCAAATAGGGATCGCGTATCAGTTCACAACAATAAGACATGATGAAAATCAATAAATGTGTATTTGATGGCACTTGTGCGCGATCGTACGACATCCGTGTTTATATTTATAACATAATATGTAATTTTTTATAATTACATTAAATCAAGAGATAATTTTAAAATCGCAATAATATAAATCTATACCACTCAAGTTTATTTTAAAAAATGTATTATAAATCAAATGCACGCATGATAAACACGCTCATGCACACGCACGCGCACACACATACACACACAAGATAACATTTATATTTAAATAATTTAATTACATTTTAGATGTGCGCGTTTACATGGCCCAGGTTAGTTGAAAAACACAGACGAGATGTAAATGATTTTCAACAACTCTGTCTATATTTTAATCAAACTGGGTCTATAAGCGTGTTGAAACGCATATCTTGCGCAAAACTTATTTTCTCTATCTCTCAATGGCCTTTTAAATTTTTAAATTTTTCCTCGTTTTTCAACATGTAAAATAAGCTCTATGATAATAATAGTAATTCCTAATTAGCAATTACATCACATAGTTTAGTAGTAGCTACGCGTTTATTAATAAGCATTCATTATCGCGATTAACGTAAAACTAAAATGAATCATACCTCTACTACACAGTAGTTAATTACCGAAACAAGTATAAAGGTCAAAAAAATAGTAATTAAAATAATCTAACGGAACATTCATTTTTTTTCTTTTTTTTTATATTCTTTATATTCAAATAGTCTATGATTTGCACACCAACGTTTTATTATAACATTATATATATTGGTAATTGCAATCGCAAACTAAACGGAATTCATTAACAATGAAATGTTATATTGAAATGAAATGGGAGGCAACTTCACGCAGCTCCCCACTTCGTCCTATCGGTTTCAAACCAATTCCAAATAAATGTAAATTAATTGTAAATTAATTGTAAATAATTGTAAATACAATTTTGGAATTTGTAAATTCCCAGGGAACTCGGAAAATCAAAATCAAATAATAATAATAATTATTATTATTGTAATGGGTAGGATTACATTATGTATATAGTTAGCAAATATAAGCATATTAGTTTTGATTGTTTGCAAATCATCAATCATTTTAGATAACAATTTTATACTACTCAATTCGCAATATCGATATGATAATTACTCGAATAATTTTTTCAAATACCAAAAAATCATATTTTCCCTATAAATATTTTGAAAATAATTTTAATTGCTTAATATAGATAGACAATTACGTCACGATCAACGAGATCCATACATTTTCACATTGTAGCATGAACTTCATATTTATATTACAGCCGTGCATCATTTAATATTAGTTACGAATCGTACCTACTTGTGTTATTAATCTATTATAATGTATATTTACAATGTATACATTTATTAAACATTTCCATTATTAAAAAAATAATGGAGATATCTATTGATACTAAATTATATTACAACAATAAGTGAATTCTGAGTATACTGTACTTACTGAGTTACATTGGTTTTTAAAATTACAATAATGTAGAGTTTTTCTAAATTTAGACATTCATATAAATAATTTTTTTTTAAGATATATTTTTAATTATATTATATTTGGTATTGTTCCAAAAATCTTGTTTATTAAGATTCATTCAATTACTACTATTGGAAGAGCCGTGTTCCTTCTAGTCTTATATAATATTTTATTTCAAACAAATTATGGCTAACAAGGTAAGTTTTTAAATATTTAAAATTATTTTTACGTCTAACATGTAAAATATATTTGTACAGTTATTTCACTAATATTAGTAGGTATATATGATTCAAAAATATTATAGCTTATAGAATGGGTAGCGAAATTTTATATATTTGTGATTAAAGTTATATTTAGATTGGGGTTATAGATTCTGTTACCTAGAGCGGTAAATTTTCAAAATTTTAGTGGTATGAAAACTATTTATTTTGTTAGTTAAACATTAGACTGTAGACTACCATAATTTTCTAACTATATACATGATATAATACTACTCATAACAATAATAATAATATTTATAATTATTTGATTTTGATTTTTCGAGTTCCCTGGGAATTTCCAAATTCCAAATTTGAATTTACAATTATTAATAATTAATTTGCATTTCTTTGGAATTGGTTTGAAACTGATAGGACTAAGTGGAGAGCTGCGTGAATTTGCCCTCTCCCCCATTTTTATTTTGATTTTCCGAGTTTCCTGGGGATTTACAAATTCTGAAATTGCATTTACAATTATTTCAATCAAATATATGTTTTATATGATAAACGTCGTAGTACATGTGATTCGAAATAAAAATAAATATAAATTTCTGTTAGTTTACTTACCAACATGAAATGTATAGAAATTTCGAAGTACGTGCCCTTCTCGAATCCAACAAGATCGTACAGAAAACCGGCTATTGACGGGCCCAAAAACGCACCAAGCGCGAACGATGATGACCAAATACCCGAAAGTAGACCAAATGTGTGTATGTCGTTTGGAAAACCGCTGTCACTGGAAACAGAAAACGAAAACAAACGTATGATTACCGAAATGTTACATTTCGTAGAGGATATGCGATGCACTTACAACGCTGCTCTCATTGAATCCACGAATGTTGGTACACAAATCATACCCAACGCGATTCCTTGTATGACCAATCCAATAATGACTAATAACATGGACCTGGAAACGAATATAATATGTCTCAAACGAAATAAATAAAATGTGGTACGAGTTATAAACTGCAATATTTTATGGGTAAACAAATACGTATAAAATTGAATTAATTCGTACTGACTGTATATATATATATATATATATATATATATATATATATATATATATATATATATATATATATATATATATATATATATATATATATATATATATATAGAGATGTTAAAATACCGTATTTTATTTTGTTGTTATATAATACCGTATAATACCGGTATTATACCTGTATTATACCGTATATAGAACCTTCCAGTACCTCAAATTATTGGAAATTTAACAGAGGTTATAAACTTATTATTTATTATGAAATACGAATCATTTAAAAAAGGAATAATTTAAAAAATGACTAGAAAGTCAGAAAACATATAATATAAGATTTAATTTAACAATTTAAATTTATATTTTTAGAATGAGTACTTTCTCTACTCATTGGGAACACATGATATGATAATAATTAATAAATTATAATAATAAATAATAATTTTATATCTAAATATTTTTAATCGTGGTAATAACTAAAAATAACGCCATAATTATTTTTTTTTTATACCGTCTGTATAAAATAATTTTATACTATGTGTATAATACCTTGTATAATACAGTTTTATACCACTGTATAATACAAACTCACATATCTATATATATATGTGTGTGTGCGTGTAAACATTTGTACAGGAAAAATGGTTTAATATTTACGGTATAAAAATAGAACAAAGTATAAAAATGTATTCTAATTTAAAAAATAAGAGGAAAACTGAAAAAAAATTGATGGAAACAATAGTTATAGATTATACATATCCCTTACTTTTTTATTATTATACTGAATGCGTTTTGGTATTATTGAGTAATTATTGATGTGTTCTTGGAAGAATTGTGACCCATACTTATAAAATATTTAAAAATAATTCGCTCCCAGTATTTGATGCAGGTGGCGTCAAATACATATTTTACTTCGCTTAAAATTTTTGTTTTTAAAGTACGATTGAAGATGCCCGAAACCAATCGATTAAACCATAAATTATTGAACAGCTGAAAAGTGAACATTCAAGAACCATTTCTGATTCCGATAGTAGGTAACTGAGTGGTAATGCATTATAAATACATTATATACATTTAAAACAGAGCTGGTCAATAAATTATCATACTTAGAGCATAGAAATAGCATAGAAAAAAGTATTTACGTATGCTATTTATACAAGTGCAATGATCATGTGAATTTTAAAGTACTCAAAGTTAGAGTTTCTTTATGATGAATTGTATTGTTTACAATTTATGAAAATTAATCATTTCTAAAATTACTCGATTTCGATTAAGAAAATATTTATTTTACAAGTTACACTAAAAAATTAAGTTATACAATTTCATTATAAAAATTATACATAATATTTAAGAATCAATAAAAACACTTTTATAAAAATTTTGATAAATTGTATTTTTTAATATTTCTAAAAAATGAAGGTTGAAAAATTACCTTTTCGGAAGTATTCAAAGGTCGTACGTGACTAAGGCGTGATCTTAACCACATCAAGTTTTCTTTTTTCTAACATTTCTAATGTAACTATTAATGATCTTAATTTTAAAATTTACAACATATCGTATTAAAATATATCGTACTGACGTTACCTATTCAAACAAAATTTGTCGTCCACATTATGCTTATTTATTTTCAAAATTAAATCAAGTAAAGTTCACCATTTTCTCACGTGTTTACTCCATGTTATATATACCGACCTTTACCGATACTATAATCTAAACTTAATTCATTTCTAATTAGAACGTTTGTTTTTAATTACAATTATTTCGTTTATGGCGCTCAATATCAACACTTAATCAATAAACCACAATCATTTTAGCAACTATATAACTACGAATCACATATAAAACTACAATAATTATTAACTTAAATAACAGAAAAAAAAGACTGTACCTCAGATTCTTTTAAAATGGTTGTATAATTAGCATGTGCAAAACAGTATCAGTATATTTTTCGATAACACGAATTATCGATTATTATGATAACAATTATCAAATAAAATGTTGAAAATAATAATTGATATAACATAATTTTCGAGTAACCTAAATTCTAAAATACGTATATTAGTACTTAAAATAATATGTTTATTTACTTTTAATGAAACAATTTCAATTTTTCTCTTATTGGCAACAAAATGTTTTAACTAAAAATTTGAATAAATCGGTGCATAATTACATCGACAAAATTGTAAATGTCTATACTATTGTGTGAGACGTGTACCAAAGTATTGGATAGTTAACATTTAAAGTAGGCGTGCTACTAGTCACACATTTCCATGTGAATAAGTAGAAAAATAAAAAGTAAACGCTGGAGTTGAACTATGGTAGTACTCAATAGCTGGAACGCAGCAAATAGGAAATTGCACGAAATTCAAGTATACTGTAACGGGGTCGAAGCTCTCGTATTCAAAGTAACGGAAGTTTAAATTAGAGTACGTCTTTGAAATCGTCTATGAATTTAGAATTTGTCGCATAATCTATAAAAAAACAATAAGTGGAGTTTTGTACGTTATACCTACATGCATAGCAAAAATGTTTCAAAAGGAAATCCTATAGAAAACGTCTCGCATGAATAATAAGTTACATGGATTTACTATGTAAAAAGGATCAAATATACAAAATAATAAGTGTAAATATACATAAATATACATGGTTGCAATAAAAAAAAAATAAGCTAAAAATTAATGTCAAATTTCATAAATACGGACAGTAATATTCTCAGTCTTGGGATATCTGTCTCGGTAAATTTCGAATTCCATCTCATAAAACTTCGGTTCGCGATTTTGTCAACATTTTATTTTGTACGGTTATAATTTATTTTCGTGGTTTTCAAATTTTTTTTTTTGAGTTTAATGAAAATTTCATAAAACATCTAATTTCCAATTTTCAACTATTATATTAAAATTATTATAAAACGATCGTAAAAATTTATTTTTAAATTAATATATTTGAGGAACTTAATAAATTTATTCATGAATTTTTGTCCAACCATAATCATTTTATCAACATTTTTGAAGTTAAGAAAACTTGAAAATTTCTTTTTTATAAATGGCCAAAAAAAAAAAGTCTTTTAAAAATAATACCAAATAGCAAATAGCAAACGTTGATAAAAGTTGTCGAAAAAAATTTCAAGTCTATACGATTGTTATTTTTTGAATCACGATCAAAATAAAAATTATATTTATTAAAAACTGGCATGTTGTAAATGTTGCCGCTTCTTTTTATAACTTATCATCAGTTTTTCGCAATTATAATTAAAATTGTTGGGGATTGGTAAAATGACTTTCTTCAAAGTACCAACTCAACAATATTTTTTATTAGAAATCTCTTATAATTGTGATTATCGGAACGATCCTTCAGGTACACAGACACACAAAAAAAGAATAATACATTCCATTTACTCAAAATTAAATTTATTAGTTTACCTCATATTTTGTAGTCTTGTTACTGAAATAATAATTAATATAAATCGTATTTAACCTAACCTGCAAGACGAGACATCAATTTACTTGCATATGAAAATCAAATATTTTTTAGTAGAATTAAATTAATGTAGAACCCATTTTTTTTATAAATCACAGTTTTCGCGTTTTTGTGATTCAGATTGACCGAAATTAAAGAGATTGGCGACGAGAAATTTAGATGGCGTTGCAAATGATATATGGTGGGGTTGTAAAAATAATAACATCTGTTCATCCGTACTTTTCAAGCGGCATGAAAGGAGCTGGTCCGACGATGGAATAACTGATGATGGTCAAGATGGTTCCCATGATCATTACTTTTTTCGGGTTCAGCCCAGTGTCGCAAATGTATCCGATGACAGGCGCTATCAGAGCGTACGTTCCACCACTGATAATAAACACGAAACCGACGTCCACGGACGAAAGTCCAAACTGTGAAACAGATACCAACGTGATACAGTAACAGTTATAAAATAATAATAATAGTAACAATGATAATTTAATTATTTGAAATTGTAGACATTGAATACTGGACATCATTGAGAGAACTCATGTTGAGTTCCTGAATATTTTACACTAATTATAATATACAAAATTAGGCCAAAATGCAACCAATAAAACATTATGAGAACAAAACACAAAAAAAAAAAAAAAAATACAAAAATGTAAGTAAAAGAAAAGGAACAAGTAAAAGAAAAGTAAAAGAAAAGGAACAAAAATTGATAAAATTATCAAATAATTGAAACAACTGAATAAATTATAATGATAAATAATAATGTTATGACTACGTGTTGCATGTACAGGTATTAGTATTGCAACCATAAATTATGCATACAGGTGCGCTTGATTAAATTTTAATTAGGTAATATTTTCACCTTACGAACCACTAATTTCTTATGTATATTTTTATTATTTTTTTGTTTTTATTTTTCAGTACGACTTTGGTCGAACATTATCTCGATATTCGTGTCGAAATGCACGTATACACGACCGAGTCCGTGTCGTATTACGAATATATGCGAAATAGAACGAAGACGAATTATGTTTACAAACGAATAAGATTTAGCGGAATGGACAAAAAAATGTCAGAAGTCTTATAACGCGTGCCAGTTAATAATAATAATAAATCGATTCGTATAAATTGTGGTTAAACAGATACGTTGCACAGCGTGAATCGCGTGATCGAAAATGCCGCTCCTGTTTATTATTTTTTTCGTACGGGCGTGTTTGTGCACGCGTCTCAAAACGAATCTGTGAACGGTCTGCAATCCAAATCGAGTACTTTGTGATTTCATTTAGATCGTACACGAACTATCGTCCATCAAATATCCACTAGTAGGTACTTGATTTGGATTTATTTTGATCAGATTGACTTCAGTTCTTTTTAAGTCATTATCAGTAATGAACAATTATTTTAAGGTTCAGACGGTACTTATGTTATTCTAATGACATGATAGCGAGTAGTAAATGTGATGTAATAACGAGTGTTGTTATTAACTGAAAATAGTTTTATTGTACAAAAAAGCGTGTCTACACTTCAAATATTATTTTGAAGATATACTCAATAGGTATATCCAAAGAGCACGTGGAAGTGTTAATGTACAATACGTTGTGTCAGACATTATATTATAATATTGTATATTTCTATATTATTATATAATTGATTATTGCTATGTACAATTAATATAAGCATGGAACGAGAAAAAAACTGATTCCATTTTTAATGTCATTGAGGCCAATAGCTGAATGAGTTATTGATATTGTACATAAAACACATGGAAAATATGGTTATCGATCATTTATGATCTATTCTGCTTATGCATTTATCATATGTGCAAACACGAGTCGAAAGCTTGGACATAGATCTACTACAACTTTTGATTTCTACAAACTCTAAAAATACTATCAAAAAAATCTTGAAACCTGACTAAATATTAAAATGTAAAACTTTAAGATTATGCACAGTATGGTAAATGTTTGTGCTAATGAATAAAATGTCTTTTTTAACTTCATTATAATTTATATTTAAAGATATTAAATATCCATATTAATAATAGATAATATAGATACACGAATCACTGCACGAAAAAAGTACATCTTCCACCTCCCATCTATGATAAGTATCACCTTTACTGAACCCTTCGACTTCTAGCAATAAACGTTTGTTATTTATAAGAACACCTCTGAAGAGTATATAATAGATAAAAACCCAACCCTATATGGCAAGCTTTTTATAGTAACGTCCGTACACATGACGTTTATAAGTATACACTCAGATGAAGACAATTTATACGTTTTCAATACTTCATAAGAATAACAGACGTAGATGAACTTACCCCTCGGATGTGTGGCTCCAATGTTGCTGAATAGTATCCCATGGCCGTGGCGGTGATCACCGTCGCAATAGAGTTTATGAACACGGTCGGGACACTCATAAGATGCATTACTTTGGCTGCAAAAATGACGAAGTTATCATTAAATGAAAAATATCAGTTTGTAAGCAGGTCTCAACGGATAAAACGGGTGATTCGTGCTTACTTTTGGCCCTGTTCGGGCTAGGCACGTCCTGCTTCATCAGAAAGCACACCAAAACCGACATCCCTAGCGTGATAAGACCCATGACGATGAACGGTAGCGGAAATTTACCGATCTGCAAGCATGGTGATTAGTGTTGTGTAAAAACAACACGATTTGATATCAAAATCGAGCACGTGTACTCAGACTTACCTCGAACAACAAAGCGCCGAGAGTGGGACCGACGATGTACCCCATACCGTAACATACCTCGAGAGCGGACTAAATGAAAATTAACAGTTTTTATTGATTTAAATTTAAAATGACAATCACTAATTCTAATCAATACGAATGTATTGTGAGTAGTCAAATGATATTAGTGGATCATTTAAAAGTTTTTCATAATCCAGATTTTTCATCGTGGTGAATGTACGAGGACGAAAAAAATTAAAAACACTAAAATAAAAGGCGTTCCGAATTTACTCGATAAACATTTTATCGAAGTTGACAAATAATGTCATCTTACAATTTAATTATCAGTTTAAAAATAATATCATAATGTAATTTACATTACGCTATGGATTGTTTTCAATGCAACCCATAGAGTTAGATCATTTTTTTTTATACCTTAAATATATTTGGAAGGTCTTGTTGAAAAATTATGGTCAATACTTACGAAAGTGCTGGCCACCGATTCGGGGAACGAGACGGCCGTCAACGAAAACGCGGCCACCATTGCTCCCGTGGCGCCAAGCGATTCCAGTGTCCGCAAAAGCAGCGACAACAGTAAGAACGTGTACCTTCCATCGACGTAAGTCAAAAATCTGCGACGGGTAAAGCAAAACAAAATAATATTATTACGCGTGTTCGGTCGTCAATGCGAATCGGTATGTTTTTTTGATCGGTTAGTTTAACTTTACCCGAAAGCTATGGTTGACAGAGCATTCAATATAATGCCGATCACCAACATGTACTTTAAGCCGACTTTTTGAATCTGAAATACAGCGTAAATATTTACAATATAGTATATTAATAAGGCGTAGTAGTGGATAAAATAAGTAGGAATACGTCTAATACACGTGAACGGTGAAAACACTGCTATCGTATACACACTGATTTTGTCGGGCAATGAGGTTTTTGAAACGATTTGGTTTTTATACGGTTGTCGAAGTGTACAAACGATTAACAATCATTATTGTAATCGTTTTTGGAAAAACATTAATAATTTCCATCATAATTATGGATGATACAATACGATTCTCTATTATTTATAACTATATTATATATATAGGTTCATGGAGTATACATAAAAAAAAGTGCACTGCTTAAAAATTGTATTCTCCGTAGTCAGTTTCAAAAAATATTTCTTTTCTGGTTGTAAAATTATACATCGTCTGTATTATCATTTTAAAGAATCTTAAGTATATAAAATTATTAAAATAAAAGAAAGTATGTTGCATAACGTAGCAAGAAATGATTTTAAATGAAATAATAAATCAATTTTAAAAATGCGTAAACTGACAAAAAAAAATAACAATCAATTAACGTTAACAAACTTTCTGGACGCCTAGTGAACAATATATGTATAAATACACGTAAACTATTTACAGATGCGTCTCGGCTGAATACATTATATTGTATAAGAACTTTTAGTGTAAAACAGTTTTCAAAGTTTACACGTCATATACGGTATAAAGTTTAAACGCAGTAACGGAACAATCCCATACACTCGCACACATAATCACACGCGTTTCTCAATTGAATTTGTAAATTAATTGGACAGTTGAGAAAAGGTGCCAAAAAAAAGCTCTGATCTATTTTTTATAACTTTTTTTAATTTCTTTCATACACGCTCAAATGCATCTGAAGAAAGTATTTAGTTAGTATAAAATAGAAACAACTCTATACGGTCCATATAGTTGTAGGCATCCGTAACTTGATGTCTTAATATCTAAATTATATTTTCTGCCTTATTTATTTATTATTAATAATAATTATTTTTGAAAGTGTGTGATATTTTTATCTACGACGAACTTAACTTTCAAGTATAAATACCACAATCGGAGATTATATGCACAAATTATTTTTCATACGAAACGGTTACTAACGTATTGTTATTCTATGTTATGTGTAAAAAAAAAAAATTAAAACTTTTTGTCTCAGCAGCTCGTCCGTAAAAACAATAAACTCATGAAAAGGTTACATTTTATTTGTATTTTCAACAAAAATGCATACATTTTAAATACACAGTTTTATCGTTTCTACTGGTTAATATATAGCAGTATATAGTAGTTATATGATATTTAAATTGTTCGCTATCGATTTGATTTGATGATGGAAAATAAAAACATTCGCGAATCGACTCGAGTGTGACACAAACACATACAAGACCAGTGACGTCGCCTGCAGTCAACGTGACTCCACTGCATTAGTATAATATTATTATTGACTAGATTGTTTAACAGTATTTTTAATCTCTAGGTAAAATCCGATTTTAACTCGTAATTAATGTTAAGTCAATACGATTAGAGGTGAAAAAAAAATACTTATATCGAACGTCACATTTATGGCACTGCATAAATATGTATATATAATAATAGGAATCTAATACTGACAATTAAGTGCAACACAGCATAATAGTGAAACGTTAAATAATACGATAAGTCACTAAAGCCTCAATTACACTGGGCGAATTTATACGCTGTGTGTTAGCGACCAAAATCGCGCATGTGTCAGCGACCAAAATCGCGCACGCGTCCGATTACACTGAGCAATTAAATTAGATCGCTCACTTTAGTCGCTTTGGTTGTCATTGGTACGTAAATAGTGAAATCATTTATTACGTTAATTATTAATACTAATAATAAAGTTTTTGTTTATTTTAAAATTTAAAATTTTGAAATTGTGAAGTGGAATTACAATAACATTATTGATTTTTTTAAATATATAAATATTTTTCTCGCCTAGAAATCCAACTTCTGATCCATATTTTTTTTATGCTTTCTTTTTTTTTTCAACTCCTGGCGCAATAAATGAAAAATCACAACAACTCCCATATGAACTACAGCTTCCGATATCTTGACCAATCTCTACTAGCTTACACACTAACGATTTTGCCAGCTAGGGCGATTACATAAAGCGATTTTATTCACTAGAGAGTGAAGTAGTCAGAAAGTAGCGACTAAAGTAGCCAAGACACCTACTTTATTCGCTGGTGAATGCGAGTGTTCAACATGCGGTGATTAAAAGACTAGGCCTATGACTACACTGAACGAGCTTAACCGCATCCAGTAAATTCGCTAACAACTAGCGAGTAATTTCGTCCAGTGTAATCGAGGCTTAAACAGACAGGAATTCGAAGTAACCCGTACACACGATGCGTGGAAGTAATATTTTAAAATTATAATTATCTGCACGAATGAATAGCACGCGTGGGGATACTTTTAGATTGGGTATAAATACTAAGCCCGGTTGTGCGCAGTGTATTTTTTAACTAGTTAACTAGGCGACAAAAATGTCGCCCAGTGTTTATACTCTGTCGACAGTATTTTGAAAGATTGGGCGAAATAATACGAAACGAACGTGTAATACTATAATCGCACTATTTTGAGAAAAACATTTTTTGTCACCCAGTGAAAATTCCTAATAAAATTTTTGTGCGTGTGTTGAAAACAAACCACGACGATGTAACACAATTTGGGTATAAATACTGCATTCAACTGCAACGATAGTTTAAAATAAATTTTTATAATGATCATTTTTTATGCATTAGCAAACCTGCAGTGCGCGTATGAGATCGCCTTGAACCGTTCATGCTATAGGCACGATAAATATTCAGCACAAACACATGGAATTTTTTTTTCCAACACAAACACATAGGATTTTTTTTTTACAAAAACAATAATATTTAGATTAACAACAAAAATATGCATACATCGCAGTCTAATACAAAGTGCATACTAGTATATCGAATGTAATAAAAAGAGTTCAACTCGAGGATGTGTGTTTTCAGTTTGTTTTACTCAGTATAGAAAACCACATTTTCTTTTCATAATATTCTTTTCTCACACTCTTCATCATCTCCACCGTGCACTTATTTTTTGATTCACTGAGTATTAATTAGTTTTAGATTCCGAGAGAAGCGAATAAAAATGGATTAGTATTACAATAATAATAATTTCACCGATCAGCCCAAGTACCGAGTCCACACCAAAAGTCGTATGAGACTATTAAATCTGATAAGACAAAAAAAAAATAAAAAAATAAAGAAAAACATAGTTATGAAACCAATGGAATATACGGCGACTTCATTTTATTCTTCGCTTTGCTTGGAGCTTAAAATTAATCAAAGTGCACTTCCGATGTAAATGTAAACTTTTCTTTTAATTTTAACAAGAACGTTTGGAATTCTCGAAATCTTTAAATTTTCGATGCTGCTCAGGGTAGAAATAATATATTCAGCACGGTTAAGCTTCTCAAACTTCTTGGTTTAACCGATGAACGGTCGTGTAAACAATAAGTGTACAAGTCTATTACAGTTGTTTTTTGTTATTTTTTTTTCTCTTTTTACTTACCAAGCTTCCAAAAACCGGTGACGTGACGAACGCAACCAGCTCGAAACTGCCAAAAACGAAACCATACTCCGTAGCCGTGCAGTTTTTTTTCTCAGCCTGTAAACATACAAAAGACAATAAATAACGAGTTAAGATGTCAAAGTGCTTGTGTCTAGAACAATATTGTTTCCTCTTCGGACTCGGCGAAAACCTGTATGTACACGTATGCCTATAGCGCGCGTCTTTGTTTCTCCATATTGTTAATGATGTAACTTAATGTGATTTGTACAACAACCTAGTCATCGATAACAAATAAGGTACGAAGCCGACCTTCGTCAACACTTGAGATTTTAATAACACGTACAGAGTAAATAAGATTTGAGTCGGAAAAACGCGAGAAAGAAGAAGATGTATGTTTAACAACATTATCATTTTAATCGTTCGGAAAACAATCGGTAGCGTCACGATACAATATTCGTGAAAATTTGTGTAAAAAATATATAAAATCCGGAGTAATTAATTTACAACCAAAGTGCTAGTTTTTATCTGGGAAAGCTACGCGTGAATTTCTAAATCTCGAATTCGACAAATCACTCTTCCAATTAAACGCTGTTCAAAATGTATTGAAGTTATCACACTATAGTTATTTACCCAAACAATTTACCAGCAACTAACTATGTAATCAAGTTGATAAACTTTTTTTATCAAGCTGAATGCAGACAGTTATAGCGACTTCTAGTGGCTGCATTCGTATATAGCCTCTACCAATATTTTAACAATAGGTTGGCGTAACTGTATGTGTAATAAAATCTGTCTATGACTAACGCAATTTGAAAAGATTTCGGCCAAAAATGTAAATATTTCCAATCAGAGTACCCTCCACAACCCTCCTCCCTCGAGAAAATCCGGTTATCACACACATAATGACCGTGTAATAACACGATCATACTTGTGACAATATTTTTCGGGATGAAACTCGTTTCTTGTGCATACATGTAGATACGTCAATAAGTTCAAAACACGAAAGAAACTAAATTTTACTCGTCGGAAACTATTGGGAGCAGTAGAATACAATAATAATATGACGGACAAAATAGATTGGACGAACGCACGTCAAAATTCGAAACTATACTATTTTGAAAAACCCATTCACGTTATCGGGGTTTGAGCTCCATTCAACACAATAAAGATATAATATGTTGTACATACGTTCTTTGAGGATATACGACTTGCGACGGTAATAATATTTTTATAACGTTATGCGAACTGACAAAAAGTAACACATTATCAACTCATGTTGGATAGAAATACGAACTTGATTAGATAAACTCCAGATTAAAGTTTTCACACCGTGCAAGACGATTATTAAATATATTATTACTTGAAATTACGCGCAGAATAAAAATAGATACAGTTAATACAATAATATATTGAAAATTCACGAGGATAGAATGTAAACGTATTATATTTTGCTTTCTGTGTACGCCTCAGTGTATGCTGTAAATTTATTATGATTTATTAAACGTCGGAGGGAAAAAACATTGAACCATTTTTTTTATTTTTTCATTATTTTAACAGTGCTACATAATTCATTAGGCATACTCCGTGAACCAAAATACTCGTACTTTTTTATGTAACATGTCATTTCGTTTTCACTATTTCAAAGCGAACATTTCTTTCATTTGTTTTTTGTTCATTTTTCTTTTTAACGCTCAAATTCGTTTTCAAGATGCAACAAAAACTTAATCGTTGTACAATAATAAAGATATGATTACATCGAGTCTGTTACACTAATCGTACAAAGTTTTATTTCAATTCAGTATACGAAAATTTCAATTAAACGCACAGGTTTTTACTCGTATCTTATAACCGTAAGCTCTGAGCAATAAAAAGTGTTAAAAGTCGACAAGTTTGATAAGCAACTCCTTGGGGTCTTCTACAACGATAAACGACTGTATAGATTCCAAAGAACAAAAATCGTAAATCGGATGTACATTTACAATTGGCGATTGAATGCGTCACGTTTCAATACAAAATGGTCAATAAATTTTAATTCTCTGCAATCGAAAAATTTGTTGAACTTCGAACGCGATCAATTAATAAGTGTAGTATGCGCATCGTACATGATCATAAACGCTGCCATGAATTCTGTTAAGGAAGGGGGGGTACTTCGTGCACACTATATACACAGATATCTAAATATTTAAATTATTCAAATTAAATTTTGTAGGAACATTTTTTCAAATTGTATGACAACACAAAATTATTTTAGTATTTTTCGACTGTTACAAAGTAACGCAGGCTACCAGAAAATCAGATAATGATAGCTTTTATCAAAGATTTTTATATTTTGTTCTTTTTATTTAAATCCAGGAAGGCAAATGTACCCCCTTACACCCCTCTAGCGGCGCTCATGATACGAACGCATTGAAGTTCGATGAAACTTAATATATGTTGACTATTAATATTATTAACTTAATAATACGATACGTTATATATATTTTATGATCGCAAGGAAAATATAACTTTTGAGAAATCAATTTATGAACAATTAAAATTAAGTTCGGATTTATAACATATACTAATAGGACAGTGGTCAATCAAGACGTCCTCGTAAATTTATTGTGAAATATTTATTATTTCTCGAAGCGGTGTATTAAATTGCGCTTTCCGACCATAAGGCAAACACAATATCTCCCTTATGCATACCACCGAATGCAAAACGTCTTATTATAATTTTTATCTATTGACGCGTGCATGTTTTTTGTTTTTTAATCGAAATTGAATTTACATAACACGAGTATATCTCGAGTATTCAAACGTTGTGTGAAACGTATATGAGCGTTCCGGTCTTATTTTTGACAAGGAAATATTTAATCGACGCGTATACCGTACTACATTGAACACGTGCGGATGCCTGAACGTTAAAGACTTCGTGCACGACTTGCCACGCGCAAATGTTATATCGCACAAATATGAAAATAAAACGCGAAACTCGTTCGTTAAATGTCCTATGAGCCGTCACCGAAAATAAACGTCGAAACTTATAGTTATACTTATAGTATACAAACTTATAGTACACTATTCACAATCTCTTTGGGTCATTATTTATCTCGAAAAATAATTTAATTACGAATTCGATCTGTGCACGCGTCTCACGCAACACACCTGTTATTACAATTAACTCGACAGTATTGTAATGTCGTGACGTCATGGGAAACACACAATGTTAGGTCGATATTCATTTTCACAATCAACTTGCTACTGCACGTAAATAATTAATTATTTTTCCGATATAGTCCTTATCTTACCAACAGTTTGGGTAAATGATGATAAACGATAGAACATGTAATGGTTCTTTTAAGTTATAAGTTCTATTAGACAATGTGCTATTGATTCCTTGATCATTGTTGTAGATCAATATTGTTTTAATTTTTTTTCTGTTTTATTGCATCCGATTACAATAATAATAATTACCAATAACTTGAACGCGAGACCGGTAAGACAAATTAAATGAAATATATTTCTTACATATCGTACGAAACGATTATTATACCAGTGCGCACGGATCATTTAAGTGGTCTCGCTCTTCCAACGTGGTCGTGTGAAAGGTTCACGGTCAACATTTCTGACGGTGATCGTTTCAGAAAGACTACGAGCGTGAAAGTGTCGTGTTAGGGATGTATTGCGAATGCGACAATAAATTAGGGTGGGTGGTACTGTGGTGGACAGGGGTACACTGAAACTAGGAGGGCAAAAGTTATAGCGATTTGAATTTCGGATACAAGACTGTTCCAAAACCCAAGTTACGATGTAATATACTCAGAATTTATTGCAGTGGCACTGAGATTTTATTTTCATGCGATACGGTACGGAACGGACATGGCGGGACCACCGGATCTGGATGTCGCAGGGTCGGCGGGGCTCGAGTCGAACTAACGGTGTTCGGACTGGCGCCGTAACGCATGCACACAGACGGTTGTGTTGTACTCACTTCTTCCGGGTAAAAAGGCGCCTGCAGGGATATGCAGATGGCGCAGCAAAAGTGCACGGAGCCGACCACGGCGAGTATTATCCATTCGGAAGGCGTGAACTTCATGGCTGTGCGGCGGCTACGGCAGCTGGTCGCGGCCGTTGGATCCGACACGAATTGACGGCGTTGGCGGGCTCGCGCGCACTGCACGTGCGATAACGTCGACCTGAAGTGCCGTATGCACCGACGACGGCAGGCGTACCTTCGCCGACGTGGAGGTCGTTGAAGTTTCCGCGGCGGACGACGGACGAGACGGTAGTAGTAGTAGTGTCTCGTTGCAGCGTATACGCACGAGATGTTCGGCCAGTACGTCGGTGACTGCGGAGGAAGGGATAAAAAAAACCGAATTAAAAAAAAGAAAATCAAAACTAACAGCAAATCGACTTTAGTCTTTTACAATAATATTGTTAAAACCTACGAGTCTGCGAGCGCGCGCACACACACACACACACACACTCGCACACACGGTTGCCGCGCCGCCGTTCCGTGATTGATGTGCGGGCAAGTGTCGATGCGCACAACAAACCACGCGATGGTGTACTAAACCGCGTCCGTCCGAAACGCGCGTACACCGTCAACGGCGATAAAAATCGACCGACCACTCGCAAGGCCGCGTTCGTCTGCGTACCCGCACAAGTGTTGAGTGATTATAAGCGTTATTATTATGTGATAATAATATTATACGTGTGCTCCGTATTGTTGTGGTCGGACCTGATAGTCGTGCGCGGCGATTCGCGGAGAAGGAGAAGATTATTCCTGTACGATACGTATACATGGCATATTGGTCATTTACCGCGCGGCGTTAGTGTCTCGATAACGCCGTGCATGCTGGTTTAATTCTTCATCCCCCACCCTTCCATCGCAACTCCACCTTGTGAATGTTAATTAACGGCCGTGCGGTGGCGAATTCAGTCGCTGACGCTTTCGGACGGTGCACGTAATTAGTGGTCGGCGAAATGGGCGGTTGCCAAGGGCGCAGCGAAGTAAGAGGGCGCGTTTTAGTTCAATTGAAATCGGACGTTTTTGTATAAAATAAGCGCCAAAATTAAATTTCCCTATGGAAGATGATTACGGCACAGCTTTACGGACATCGCGGACGGTATATGCAATACATAGTCTGAAAATCACTCGACGTGTGTGACGCGAAGACTGCACAAATCGAGCGCCGCATGGTCCACTGGTTGTTTCAATGTTTTAGTGTAAACTTTGATCAGGTGTTGATTGTTTCCCGAACTATTTTACCAACAAAATTGAGACATTTCCATTGAACATATGTTTATTTTTGGCCACAGAATTTTAAACAGTATCATTGGCTTTGCCTTTTTTTTTTATTATCTAAATGTCGTGTTTTGAATTATACAATTTTATAAGTATTTTTCGAACTTAAAAATCAATTAAATTGTCTTTGTTGAACTATATAGATTGCAATGAATAAGCTCGTTAAACATTATCGCATTTTCATTGATTTTGATAATAGTATAGAACGAACATTATGTACAATGAATGGAGTGTGGACCACGATTATACATGTGCCGATTCTTAATATGCATTATGATAAATTGCTGCAACGGTCCGAAGATCATATTATACGTTTGCTTTCTATAACGGTGTTCCAGTTGATATTTATTAAAATATATTGATAATCATCTGTATAATAGTATTTATATTCATGGTAACAGCTATTTTTTCATTATTTCGTTGTACAAAATTCACGAAAGGATAAGGAGCAACATAGGAGTTCAAGTCTCCCATGTGAATGTAACATAGTAAAATATAAATAAATCATAAATTATGATCAAAAACGGTAATAAAAAAATTTTCTTTAAAAAATTATTTTAAAATGCTGTAAAATCTAATTACTTATTACGCTATTTAAAGCTATTAAGTACTCTGTTTGTTATTTAAATAGTTTGTACAAAAATTACCCATATATAATATATATTATATATATTATATATATTTCAGGCACTTGTAATACTACTTTATGATGAGTTAAACGTAAAATCTTTACTTGAATACATCACATGTTTTTGAAGAAATGTAAACAAACATATATTATTATCAAATCAAATTATTTCACTGACTATGTATATTGTACATCGATATACATATTAAGTTTAATTTTTCAAATTTCTGTTTATATTGAAAGTTATGTTTTGGTGGATTATGTAATTCCGTCAGTAGGATTGGGGAGAGAGAAGAATACCATAAAAATATTTTTTATCTTCACCTAAAATTAGTTCAATACACTATGGTGTAAATATAATATTATTATTTATTAAGAAGCTGTTTATGAGTATAATAAAATTATGTATAATTCAACCTCCACATCGCCTGGTGCCTCACAAAATATCATACACGCAATCGACGTAGAGCTCCGGTCAGTTTACGGCAGAAAGCAGAAGGGTACTCGGTGAATATTATATTCATGTTGGATATTTGTGTATATTGAACCAGTAGCGGTGGGAAGTTTTTTAAATATAATCACCAATTGCATACGATCACTTACCTACCCATCAAAATGTATTCTTGTAAATTGCATGAAGTCACTGTGTGTATATAAGTTAATATATGTATATATATATATCTATTTTCGTATTTCACATTTCATACTATTATTATAACGTATTCAGAGTATGGGTATTTTACCATAATAATTATTTTCTTAACTCTCCTTGTATTAAAACCACCCTCTCTCATTATTTTATGAATCACATGATACAAACATAACCCCTTCGTGCTGCTACTGTACTGATTTTTTAATGTTTTTCAAATAACCCTAAATATTACGTGATGTTATTTAACGGAACTCTCGTTAACTACAAACACACACGTGCACACGCGCACGCTCACGGTATTTTTATTAACAAGTTACTACAATATCGTGATATGATTACATGTCACTATTTGCCAATATGACTGCGCATGTCAAGTAATGGTCATAATAGCAAAAACATGTACAGACTCATGTATTACGTACATTACGACCGTAATGTGTTTTGTTCGAATTATTCATTAAAAATAAAATAATACAAAAAAAAAGCGGCGAAGACATATTATCAACTGCGTTATTTTTATTTATTTTTGTCTATCGTAAGTGTGCCGTACACTTTTTTTGACACTTTAACTGGGAAACAACACAAATAAAAGTTTTTAATTGATTTATTATCATGCGTCCATGTGATTCTGCTCATATATATATATATATTTTTTTATATATTAAATATATTAAATATATTAATATTTAAATATATTAAAATTTATTCAATTTTAAAATGTTTCAGCACATGTTGTGCTATTACAACTATTTAAGTATTTTACAGTATATTTGTTAATAACATAGATTTTAGTGCTAATATAAATGAATAGGTATGAGTACAGATAAAAGTAATGTTAATAAGGTTTTAATTTATATCATATAAAATAAATGACTAAATTATAAAATTAATATATTTACGAATTACCTTAACCCTGGATTACGATGACGAGCTCATAATATATTTATCATCTAAAAACTGATCTTGACGAATGAATTGCAATTTATAACATTAATAATAATAATTTAAAAAAGAACCGGATGGTCCTCGCTCTGCTGTACAGTTGGGGGTGGAGTGCACCTCGTTTATAGGATAGGTCATTATTACAATGGATTTGTTAAATTTGAATGCAATGATAGATATCATTGTATACAAATAACGATTCTGAACGGACTTAATGTGTTTGTCAGGGGCGTATTCAGCTCTTCTTCCAGGGGGGGGGGGGAAATTTGAACTCAAATCATAGGTTCTTATAAAAAAAATTTGTACATAAACGACAGTGTATAGATTATAAATAAATTGGCGGATCAAAATTTTTCGATCGTTTCGCTTGCTTAAACATCTAATTTTTATCCACTTTCATAACCCATAACATTAACTATTGTAAAAACTATTGTAACAATGTCCAAAGGGAGAGCGATAGCCCCTATCGCTTCCCCCCCCTTGTATACGCCCCTGATGTTTGTCTAGGATATAATACATTGTTATTTATAAATATTGTAAAAAGTATATTTATTTTTAAACGATAAATATATTTTTAAAATTAGGATGGGTTGGCAGTTGCATACAGCGACATAGTTTGTCAGTCTAGAATATTATACATTATATTATATTTTACATGTAATTTTATGTCAATATTCGCAGTTCAAACGCTTATGAAAAAAAATTGTGTAAATGGATTTTAATAATTTTTGAATGACATTAAGAACTACTTCTGTGGAAGCTTCTATTAAATTTTCAAGTATTTTGTAAAAAACACATTTTTTTTATCAGTGATTATAAAAATAAAATATAATAAAATCGAATATTTTAAATGTCTATAAGTGGCTTAAAAATCAATATAATATTTTGAAAAAAATATGACATAAAGGAAATACCAATTTTAACAGCTGGTAGAAATTTAAAAAATCTGCGACTTATACTTTTTGAATTATAACAAATATTTAAAATCGTTTGAGAATAAATCGCTATTTTATGCAATTTCGTAAGTATTTAAATTTCAAACAATCATAAATTTTTTTCCTCTAAGTCCGGTAGAAATTTTTTTAAAGAGTTTTGAAGAGTAGCTTATAGATAACCTAGTGATAAAATGTTGAACCTTAAGTACGAACAGAAAAAATTTTATGAATTTTTATCTACAAAATAACTTGCAAATGATCGTGATTTTTACACATTTTATACAAATTTGAGCATTAAGGGCTTATAAAAAAAATTTGAGTAAACCGATCACCGATATTTTTTAGTTTTGATAAGTTTAACTTATTATAAACCTTGTATTAAATTTTCAAGAGTTTTCGGTCTGCCAATTAAATTTAATAGATTTTTAAAAACAAAAATTTTACAAAAATCGAAAATTTAAATTGTCTATAAATAAGTCAAAATATGTCAAAATACTTTGAAAACTTAACCATGTATAGAAAACGTCAATATAAAGATTTGGTGAATATTTAAAATTGTTGCGATTTTTGGTTTTTGAGTTAGAGCATTTTAAAAAAATGTAATTTGTGAAAACGTGATTTTGCGTATAATTTCCCGTTTTTGTGTAATTTTTTTATCGTTTTTTTCGATTTTTTTAAAAGTATTGAAAAAGTTGGATTTTTGACTTGCCAAAGTGCCATCTACATTCACTTTTCTTTCAGAAAAGTTGCTGTTTAAGGAAATCGAAGCATTTTTACTGCCAAAAAAGGTGTCGTCAGACACAAAAATAAAAAAATAAAAACACACATCATTGTAAAACCAATAGATTCCATCACTCCGTTCAGAATCTAAAATCCTTTTAAACGTAGATATATGCGGCGCATCCGAAAACACTATTTGTCATCGTATCACCAATCGCTTATACCCACACACATTGAACTCCTTAAAATCATTTTTGACATTACCTTAAAAACGAATTAACTATTTTTTGTTTTTCTTATCGTCAATGATTTAAATACAATATGAACGTTATAAATATGACATCTTATAGTTCTCCTTCGTTTTGTCTTAATTTGTCGCAAAGGGACGACAACGGTTAACATTTAGTGAGTCTGTGTGGGATGATTAAATGTTTCGATCGGTAATCAATCTCCAATTCAGTCTAAAATAGTTTACTTTTACAATTTTTTTTCTCGTTTAAGTCTACTAGTTCAGGTAAAATTATAACTGTGATATCGCAAAAGTCTCATGACTCAGGACTTGAAAGAAACAAAATAGAACTTGGGTTATTAAAATAAACGTATTTCACTAATTGCCAGTTTTTGACTTATCGGGATCCGAGTTGTGGAAGTATAAGAAGTATTCCTATAGCTTACTGAATTATAAATTATAATATTTAAGTACAGTGAAATATATGTGACATTGAGGGACTATTATTTATTGTTTTATTTAATTTAAAATACGTTATTCGATTGAACGATTCGCTAACTCGATTTGCTAAAGTCCTAAAATTATAGTTTACATTTTTCCTATCTTACAATT
This sequence comes from Sipha maydis, assembly GCA_034509805.1. Classification (NCBI taxonomy): domain Eukaryota; kingdom Metazoa; phylum Arthropoda; class Insecta; order Hemiptera; family Aphididae; genus Sipha; species Sipha maydis. The sequence goes on along the minus strand of JASXSY010001627.1, from coordinate 148,010 downwards.
TTCGAGCAGTAGAAAAAAACTCCATAAAAAATAGCATCAACATCTTTTTTGTTGATGAAGTTTTATTTAAATCACATACAAACAACATATTATACCATAGATGATGCTATTATACTTATATGACCTTCTGTTAGTTCTATAGTAATTGGTGTAGTTTCTAAATCGTTCTAAATCGGCAAACGGTATTACAGTTTATATACTATATCATAGGTGATTATATCTACTGGCTCCACCCATGCGCGTGGCCCTTATTATGGGTATCCAGCAACTTTCGTTGATCTGTTCGCATTGTACGCAGGGAGCAGGGATTCATGGAAAAAGTTAACGATCTCTTCGTCGTATCATATCCGTTATTCGCTTTACAAAATGCGTATATGTGTGGCGATAGGTTATACGATCGATATGGAATTTTCTTTAAAAATATCACTTTGCCATTATGAATACGTAATATACCACCAAAGCCCACTGCTAGGATAGAACGTTCGCGTTCCACGTGTTTTTATATTTTATTTAGCTATTGTTTACTTCAACGTAGTTGCTCGTACATTCGGATTGTTTACTTTTGTCTTTTAGTAACTTTGTTTCCACACACCTGCGTGCGCACGTGCTTGAATAAAACCTAATAGGCTATTAGAGACTTTTTAATTTTTCGAATACAATACATTCACTACTGCAGCCGCTTATATTATACATGTGCCTGCTAATTATGTTTAATTTTATTCGACAAACAATCTGCAGTATCATTCGACTACATTTTTATTAGATCAAATTCTTTACGTCTGCAATATCCCGCACTTGTTCCGAAAACGATATAAAACTAGATGTTTATTTTTGTTAATTAATTTTTTTTTTTCGATCACATCTGCTCACAATTTGGTATTCTAAGCAAACATCCGATACAATATCAACAAATCAATATTTCTACATAACTTGTTATTAACCAATACCATATGCATATATGGAGATATAACACGACAATATCTTTCGCGTAAAACGACGTGAATATTGCGGTAGTCTAGACCATGTAGTGAGCGAATGGATGCGTATATGGCTGCATTCGTTTGGTCTTGAAACTCATCTCATTTCTATTACAATTATTATTGTTTAAGTGTAGTCGAAATAGTCCGGCTACGAGTATCGAAAACCTATCAATTTATGTTAAACTGATAGAAGGTCAGAAACGATTATCTTAGTAATTGTAAATTAACAATATTTTAAGACTTTTATAACGTTTTAAATATTAGATACGGAGTATATTATTAACCTATCCTGATGAAAAAATATAAAATAACCATGAAGATGACTACGAAATAGCATTGTATACATACAAATATTATATCTTAATTTTTTTTTAATCCAATAGACTCGAATGTGCATTATGTTTACATTTATATTGGGTATAATAGAATTTAAAGTAGGATCGAGCAATACATTCGAATGCAGCGAGATGCTCTGGGAAATGTGATCGTTTTACGGCTAAAATGTTTTAGACGTTTTACTCTTGATATGTAATGCAAATACTATTATATAAAACATTCACCGTCTTGCCTTCCATCGATAAAAACAAAAAAAGAAAATTTAATGCGATCAATATTATAACAATATAGCATCAGAACATAGTCCCACACTTTTGGTAGTGCAGAGCATCACAACTTAAATGTGTTTTTTACCACTTCTCCGAATTAACCTATAGAATCTTAGGATTTATTATGAATAATCGTTGTGCTTGAAAAATATTTGCTAGTGAAAATTTGCCTCCGTTATAAATTCTATTATCAAAATTTTGTTGCTATTTTTTAATATATACCTAATTTACCACGATCGAGTGACCGTCGTAATTCAAATTCAAAATTTTAGTTACTAGTAAGTTTATACGAATTAAAAAAATAAAAAAACTCCATAAATTACATTGTCGAAAAGTATAATAAATAAAAAATGGTCGTATCCGATTTTTTAATAATAATATATACAGCAATATAATGTAATTATTGTCTCTGTTTAATAAATGTTCAACTGTTCGAAGTGAGAATTATAAAATAAACGAAGAAAAAATAAACTGTGAAAACAATCAAATTAATCGTAATTTAAAGTTTAAACGCGTATACACAAAGTCACAGTAAACTATATTTAATTATAATCAGAATACTTTAGCTAGAAATGTGTACGAATAAGTTTTTCTTGAAAATGAAAATTCCGAATTTTATGAAACATTTCTCGTGGGAAAGCGCTTAATAACAATTAACATGTAGTCGGTAATTTTACGTAAACAATTCCACTACTTGAATAGCAGTTTGTCAATGCACTGGTTCGGTTAGATATTCATTAAGCAAATTGGCTGGAATGCTATAAAATAACTCAACGTCGAAGTTGCTTGTACTAATCACTCAAGACTTTAATGATTATAATTTGGTCCGTAATTCCAACGTTAGGATATGGCTCATAAAAATTATTTAATGACATGGGCTTATGACCAAGGACCAGGACATTTAATTCGGCAGATAAATCCGAGCCGTAAGAAATAACCATGTAGAAAGTTTCAAAACGAAACGCATGCATAGATTTAATGTTAGAATTGAGACTAGTGCGGAGTTCGAAGTGCTCGACTAAAAGCGGTCGATTCCGTGATGGAGCCAGTCTTCGTGAATAATCACTGCGATAAAGCTCGTTTAATATTATGCAAAATGACATTAATTTTAATACTCGCCGCGTAGCTATAATAACTAACTATAAAAACTCTAAGGTTTTTAAGACAGAAATATATATATATATATGTGGATCATTTGAAAGCTCTCATATCGATTTCTCTTTCCACAAACACACATTTCGTCTTAAGCCAATTAAGCCAATATTCGTACATGAAAATAATTCATTGGGGCTTTGATACTTCAACTCGAAAAAATCGCCACAAATGCCTTACGATAAACATCAGAGTAGAAGTCTATGGTAAAAGATGAATCCGAAATGATTTCATTCAAAAAATCTACTCAATTTCGAATAAAATTATTACGGTCTCGCCTTAACCGTTGATATAGTTCAATTCTATTCGTGGTGCATTCGCGATATGCATTCTAACTGCATTCGCGGCGTGGCCTAGTCAATAACGCTCCAAGCGAATTTGTCAGGTGTACTGAGATATTTTCATATCTCCCATCCCTTAAATAACTCAAAACGTAAATACATTTTTGTTTACTATTTTATAATATTATGGGTTATTCGAAATTTTTTCCTTAACGAATTTCAATGTAATTTTTTTATTTATTATTAAATTTTATTTAACCAATGTCGTATGAAATTTAAAATTTATAATTCAAATTATCAATGCTTGACATTTTAAGTAATCAGTCTCTGATTTTTTTCGGTTTGAATAACCATTTTTCGGCTTTTTTTTCTTTGATTCTAATTTTTCTTGAACTTATGGTATTTAGGAATTTAAAATTTTCCTACTCGTAAAATATCATTAGAATATCAAATAATTCCACAAATTTGTTACACATAGCAATAGATCTGGGCACAACTGGTCCCAGTGATACAGCGCAATCATTGTGTCGTAGTGACGAAAAAGTCATCACTATACATACAATTCGCAAATTTGCAAATTAAGTTAAACACTGAACATAAGTTGTGTAATAATTACAACAGTATCATAATAATTTTACTCAATACTCACAGGTTGCGTGTACGCAAATCCGGTGCGGTGGATATTATCGTTTTGGAATTCACCCAAAGGGCGGCCGTATGAATAAGCCTGCGATTCGGTTCTGTGTCAACATTATCGCGCGTAAAAAAAATTTCCGTTTTCCTTAATGGGCATAAATCATTTTCGTTTTCCGATGGTTAATTTGCAAACGTTCGCGAACGATGCGTATATTATACATTTCTTTAAACATATGCACGCGTTAAATGTATCCGTAGAAAGGACGATACACATTTTACGTTTTCCCGCCGGAAATCTCTCTCTCCCCGTCTGAGTGAAATCGTAATTGACGGGGGAAACACGATACGTTAAATATTTAAATCCATGCACGTATTTATTTTTCGACATAAGAATCTCGGGAGAAAAAATGAGTCAGGAGAAATCACACGTGATATCTACGAGTATTTTAGAAAAATTAGAAATAAACCTAAAATAATACCCAAGGGCGTTTGATATATCGGAAAATCATAAAATTTCCCTATAGGCATCTTCACGCAGGTTACTTCGTTAACATTTTTAATTTTTATTTTGTGTAAAATTACAAATTTTTATTATACAATAAAAATTTTTATTGTAAACCGCTTCGAATTATATTTCCTAATGCTTTATAATATTTAACTTACATTTTTTATATTTATGTTTAGACTTAAATAGCTGTAACTATTCGAGTACCCTTTTAAGTAAACGAACGTTTAATGTTTTTTTCTTTGAAAATACAATTGATTCAAGAGTAGACCGATCAGGTAAACAAGATACAAGGAAATTGTATTTTAAAAACGTGTTATCGTAACCTAGATTACCATAGTATTTCTATATATTTTTGTAGAACTGTTGGACATTTAAGTTTTTTTTTTTGATATATAACAGCCAACGATCTATCCGTATCAATCTATGTAATGATATACAAAAAAGGTTTTAGACGTTTAAGTACCGTATAAAAAACACCATTTTGCAGTCTTTTGAACATTAAATAACGACTAGGGACCATCTTTTGAAATAATAATACGTTTTTTAATTACTATGTTGAGCTTAAAAACTATTTAAAAAAAAAACCATTTATCGTTAAAAACTGATTTATATTTTTTAAGTGTACATTATGCAGTATACAAGGAATATTTATATATATATATGTAGACACTGAACAAAAATTGTAATATGAGGCTTTTATTTATTTCGAAGAAAAATAAAAATATTTGAGAGCGTTAAAACGGTTTTTGTAAGACTTGATCACCTCGACCGGGTAGAGTTTCGGGTCTCCCCTCTCGCGATGACGCACCCATGTAGCAAATAACATTGAAAAAAAATTATAATATTGTTTTTAAATATTAGGCGATATTCGTAATCGCTCTGCATTCAGTATTATGCCCGGAAGTACTTAACTCGCATTATTGCAGGCGTGCGTAAGTGAAGTCATTCATGGCTTTCCGACAAAAATATCGAATCAGACTTTAATCCCATTTCATTTTTATTATTATTGCTATTATTAGATTTGATTTTCGGTCGGCACATGTTGTTTTTGTTATTTTTATTATCGTGTACATAACACACACAATAAAATAAGATCTCACTGGTTCATCGGACGTTTTACGTCAATGGTTCTGTTGTAATATTTTATTGGATTTTTTTTTAAAAGAGATATTATTATTATATTTGGACCACAGTCCACATTTGTTTCGGCTCAGAACCTTTGGCATGCCTTTGCATTGATTTTATTCGATATTATCTCTGCGGTAGCAGTGGTGCACATTCAAAAACGCGATGAATAATAATAATTCGTGGCCATAGTGTATACCAGTGGTGACCAACTATGGCTCGCGATAATTTATTATTTAGTCGCTAAATTCTCAAATCGAATTGATAAATGTTATTTTTGTCATTTCGAATTTTGCGCTACTATAAAAAAAAAAGAAAAGATTTTGGTATAGTTCCAAAACAGTGATGCATCAACATTATCAATAAACTTATACGAGAACGAAATAGTTTTAAAAACATTTTATCAAATTAAAAGATTAACATTTTATTTAAAAATCCTTTTAAATATCCAGAAAAGGAGATTTAAAGGATCCAGAAATTATTGAAATATCTTTACAATTATTAACCATCGAACTTCAATCTAATAATTATTTAAAAAATAATAATTTCAATATTATTCAAATTCTAAAAATCTTGTTGATTTCTGTTCAAAGTTATCTTAAGAGGTTTACCAAACATTCAGCAGTTTACAGTCAAAATATCTTGTATATTCGGTTCAACTTTGTATGTAAATATTTTCAACTATGGAAATCAATAAATGCACAACTTGATTTCGCATAAAAAATGAACATCTTCATGTCGTTTTTTGGGTAAATTCTATCAAACTAAAACTTTATATTGATGTTTTATATGAAAAAAACAAGGAAAACACTCACATTAAATATGAATATATTTTTACTTTATATTTTTTTTTCACATTTATTACATTTAATATATAATAAATAATTAAATATACTATTATACCTGTATTTAGTTGTACTTACTCGTACAATAAACTATAATATAATATTAACTTCAAAGAAAAGTTCTTGGCCCGCCTAGAATTTAATTTTTCTAATGAGCCTTAGTAAAAAAAAGGTTGCTCATCACTGATGTATAAAAATATAGTATATGTATTTATATAAATCGTATAACACTTAGTATCGTTCGCACATGGATATTTATGTTTCTAGAGTGCGATAGGAATGAAAAAGTCATAGTGCATTCGTTGTTATATAAATTTAATATTATTGTAACGTTTTAGTCGATAAACAGTAATTACTATTTAGTAATTAGTTACTTCGTAAATAAAAAAAAAATTTCCTCAATAATCGTCAACGTTTCACTACACATATTCAATTGTGTATTGTGTTAAAAATATTGTGGAATCATTTAAGTCGCATGCGTTCCTAGATTAAAAACTCTAAATTGAATCCTAGTCATTGCTATGAGCACGCGTAAATATCTCATTGAGATAAAATTATATTATTTGTTTAAGAAATTAAAACTTTATTTCTTCATTGTAGGCTGCAAAGTAGGACGGCTAGATAATGAAAACAATAGTTTATTATTTATACCATTTTTTAAGTATTTGTCAGAATGCGCGTTTTAATGAATATTCATACTTGTATATCAACTAATTTTTTATAGTTCAACATAAAAATAACGAAATCAAGTACATGCTTGATTTCAGTTTAACTGGAAAAACGAATTTATTATATTTGAATATTTAAACTATTTCGGTTATTATAAGTTCATTTACAAATAAACTAATTAAAGCAACAATTAAGTTAAACATTATACAACTAATCAGCTTTTTAATTGGACTTGAACTTTTTAACTACTGGTTAATGCTGATCAGCACCTTTACAGCTCTGCTTAGTTGTTTATAGTTACACATATATTCAAATCTTAAATAAATCGTTTCATTTCGGAAAATAATTTAAATCGAATAACGCACGTGCATTATATATACCATGTATTGTTGTAAAATAACATAATAAAATGTATGTACTAGATAATAACCATAATTGTCGTATAAGCATATTTTGTAGAACTGACGTGTACGGTTTGCCAGTAGATGACAAGGATTTGATCTGTACGAAATGTTTGTTCGGAAACAACGAACTTATTGTAATAATAATCTTGATTTTCTGGTGATTAACGATTGGACGGACGATCATAATACAATATCATCAAAATCAATGTGTCGAGTAAGATAAAGTGAAGTGAATACGTGTGTTAAAGTTAAGATTTACGGTAATTATGACGTACGAAGCGCAGGATGTGATACGGCTTTAGTGTTGAAATATTATTTATAATTTCTATGCCTCACACGAACACTACAGCTCATCAATCAAAAGTCCTTTGTAAATTATATTTTGCCTTTTCGGTTAACGAGTTAATCGCGTAATGGACTCGTTTGATGTCCCAATAATAATAGAAAAATATATCCAAGTACATGTATATGTACATTGGTACATTAACATAATATTATATACTATGTGTATACTATGTGTATAACGGCATCGTAGAATTTTATGACTAGTCTTGGATTAAAATATATTATTTTTTTCCTAAATACGACTTTCCATCACCGCTTTGACGTAAGTTTTAAATCGGTTAGAAGAGATTCTGCGGGATAAAATGAGTATTTATAATCTCAATAAGAATAACAAAACACTTTAATTCACGAATATTTATTTTAGAATTAAACAAATTTTTTTCAAACTTGCGATATTGATTAGCAAAATGAATTATTAGATTCTGAACGAAGCGATGGAATCTATTGGTTTTATAATGATGTGTGTTTTTTTTTTATTTATTTTTTTTTTTTTTGTGTCTGACGACACCTTTTTTGGCAGTAAAAATGCTTCGATTTGCTTAAACAGCAACTTTTCTGAAAGGAAAGTAAATGTAGATGGTACTTTGGCAAGTCAAAAATCCAACTTTTTCAATACTTTTTAAAAAAATCGAAAAAACGATAACAAAATTACGAAAAAACGGGAAATTTTACGCAAAATCACGTTTTTACAAATTACATTTTTTTTAAATGCTCTAACTCAAAAACCAAAAATCCCAACAACTTGAAATATCATTATATTGGAGTTTTCTATACATGGTTAAGTTTTCAAAGTATTTTGACATATTTTGACTTAGTTATAGATAGTTATATTTTCGATTTTTGTAAAATTTTTGTTTTAAAACATCTATAAAATTTAATTGGCAGACCGAAAACTCTTGAAAATTTAATAAAAGGTTAATAATAAGTTAAACTTATCGTAACTAAAAAATATCGGTGATCGGTTTACTCAAATTTTTTTTATAAGCCCTTAAAGGTCAAATTTGTATAATATGTGTAAAAATCACTATAGTTTGCAAGTTATTTTGTAGATAAAAATTCATAAAATTTTTCTGTTCATACTTAAGGTTCAACATTTTATCACTAGGTTAACTATAAGCTATTCTTCAAAAATCTTTAAAAAAATTTTATGACTGTTTGAAATTTAAATATTTACGAAATTGCATAAAATAGGGATTTATTCTCAAACGATTTTAAATATTTGTTATGATTCAAAAAGTATAAGTCGCAGATTTTTTAAATTTCTACCAGCTGTTAAGATTGGCATTTCCTTTTTTTCATATTTTTTTCAAAATATTATATTGATTTTTAAGCCACTTATAGACATTTAAAATATTCGATTTTTTTACATTTTATTTTTATAATCGGTGATAAAAAAATTTGGCTCGTACAAAATATTTGAAAATTTAATAGAAGATTCCACAGAAGTAGTTCTTAATGTCATTCAAAAATTATTAAAATCCATAGGCACAATTTATATTAATAAGCGTTTGAACAGTGAATATTGACATAAAAATACATGTAAAATATAATATAATGTATAATATTCTAGACTGACAAACTATGTTGCTGTATGCAACTGCCAACCCATCCTAATTGAAAAATATATTTATCGTTTAAAAATAAATATACTTTTTACAATATTTATAAATAACAATGTATTATATCCTAGACAAACATCAGGGGCGTATACAAGGGGGGGGGAAGCGATAGGGGCTATCGCTCCCCCTTTGGACATTGTTACAATAGTTTTTACAATAGTTAATGTTATGGGTTATGAAAGTGGGTAAAAATTAGATGTTTAAGCAAGCGAAACGATCGAAAAATTTTGATCCGCCAATTTATTTATAATCTATACACTGTCGTTTATGTACAAATTTTTTTTATAAGAACCTAATATTTGAGTTCAAATTTTGCCTCCCCCCCCCCCTGGAAGAAGAGCTGAATACGCCCCTGACAAACATATTAACTCCTTTCAGAATCGTTATTCGTATACAATAATATCTATCATTGCATTCAAATTTAACAAATCCATTGACCTATCCTATAAACGAGGTGCACTCCATACCCAACTGTACAGCAGAGCGTGTCCCATCCGGTTCTTTATAAATTTTTTTTAATGCTTCTAGTGCTTGAATTTTAGAGAAGACGCCTGCGTTTATGCGTATACCGTTTTCGGACCAACAGTTAACAAATTTCATCAACGAAATATCGTTAATCTAAGCTGTTGACGAAAGTAGATATTTTGTACAAAAATGCAATGTGCATTCGGCGGACGAATGTGACAGATCACATAATAAAATACTCACTTGGACATATGTGCCAACGATAATCAACGGTGATGATAAAACATCAAAGGAAAACCTTCTGCTAGTCCATCCGTTATAAAGTTAATTTTAATGACAGGCATAAGTTATATCAGTGTGAGTACGAAAAGCCCATCTCCTATGAATCAATAACATGCTTTTGGATGTAACACATTTTAAAACCCACCCATCAATTTTCCCCACTCTGCCATCGGTACAGAATACGCATATGTTTAATACCTATTCAAACGTATTTACTTGTCAAGTATGAAAATCGTTCTTTAACTAAAAACGGGTATGAATCACGGGTAAAATCAACACGTTGAAATGTATATGATAAACTTAAAACTTAATTTAATTATAAAATTGTTTATTTACCAACCAAATATTGAAATTCGAGTAACAGCTGAAATGTAAAAAATAAGTTACATTCATCATCTGCATGATGTTATTTGTTATACGTATATTTTTTATTATTTTTATCATTGATTTTTCCTTTACGTTTAATTTTTTGCGGATTAATTAGACGACTTTTTAGTACGAAAAATGTTCGATTTTCAAATCATCTTCGCGATCACAAAGTATTCATTTTATAACTTGAAAATAGGTTTTATATTTTAGAAATAAAATGTAAAATAACGATGCAATATCATTTATACTAGAATGTTTCTCCAAATATAACATGAAAATAAAAAAAATAATAGCTATAATAGCTAAATAATCGATAATCTTCTGTGATAAAAATCTGATGTTCAAAAGATAACACTTTCTATCGTACTACTGCAGATTTCATAATGATCTATTGCGGTGAATTTCTTTACGAGACTTCGTGACCTAATGGTATGTAAAGTGTGTTTATAATATATTTTAATAATTATTAAAAAATATATTTATATAATATAATCAATTGTAAAATATCGAGGTCAATACGAGGAACATGTATTGGACATAGTAGAAATTGACCCCTATTCAGATGTTTCAAGTTCTAATATACAAGTACGTATTATAAATTATGACATAAATTATTTATTGTTGCAACCAATGATCTATACATTATAGTATACTTATTATTATTGTATATATAGTATACTATAAACTAAAAAAATCGTTTTTTTCTATCAAATTTTTCCTTAGTCGAGATGAAAAAACAATAATAGTTGGAATACTATCTATCTATCAAATTAATATAATATATACGAGTATATTTAATATTATTTTTAGGATATTTATGTGTTAATTTTGAGACCAAACAGAGGGTGAGTACTTTCAAATGTTTACACATAAAATCACCACTCCACAGAATATATTCTACCTGCACGTCAAGAACGAAATCCGATTTATAACCCCTCACAAGTAGTAATATTTATTTTTTGTCGGATTAATTTCTTAGGGGAACACCAAAAGATTGACGATGAAAATGTGGTTGCAAGCGAATTACTAGTAATTGGTTTTCATATCACATGTGAAACAATGCATCCTCCCTCCTGACACCATCCTTCTTTTCAACCATCGTCCTCGGTATTTTTGAAATTCTTGTCGAGTGTTTATAGTCTTAAAAAGAAAAATTTGATTTTTGCGAAGATGTTCAAAACAAACTATTGGACTTCCTTCAGGCACATAAATAGATGTTCATGTTTGGAGGAGAAAACAATTAATCTTCTTCAAAATAATTGGGGCTTAAATAATGTGCAATAAAATGGTATATACCGTATATATTAATTCGTGATTATTACCTTTGGGGGATGGCGATTGCTTCCAACACCAACTTCTCCCCCCCCCCCCCACTAGTTACGTGCCTTACGTCACTCGGGAATCTTAAGCGTTACCAGAATAGCGTGTATAAACATATTACATTATATACATTGATATATGTATATTATTATACGTTGGTCGTCGAAAACTCGCGTACTGAAAGTTCCTAGGGCATTTAACCTGGGACACGGGGCGTGAACGAATTGTTTCGGTAAAGTCCAGAGAACGCGCGGAAGATGACTTTATTATATACTCGAAAGTGTCCCGTCAATTCAACGAGATAAGTATACGCCCATGTAGCAGTGCGTAAAGATAAGTGCGAACCCATGAATTTATATCAACGATTTGCAAGATTTGTGATTTTAAAATGTCTAAGTCACACGTTCTCCAAGTTGTTTAAGATCGACATAGAAGGTTAGTTTAGGCCGACTTTAGGTATTCCGCAATCAAATAGTTGCAAGATTTCGAATTCAGTGCCAGATGATTCGGTATAATTTACAATTACTCGAAAATTAACTTCCTAACTCCAATGGTTTTATATACAGGCTCTTGCATACTGCCGAGTGTGTATAGCTCATCTGACGGTGGTGCTGGTGCACTCGAATTGTGTTCATAATCGTCCCATGGGCTCTCAACAACGGGTATGAACTGCGCGCATGGTTTTCGAACAACAGTTCCGACTTGCGTTTCTCGTAATCATAGTGAACTCAGTATTTTACTTCTCATTTTTATAGACCGAGGATTGAAATTTTCATAAAATATGAGATGAGTAAAAATATTTATGCACATATGTACATATGTATTATTTTATAGTGTATACGTTAATAATAATTGTTTTAAAATAATTTTATTTTTGTAATATACCGATGCTCATAGAATATGTATTCTATATATAATATATTTTATAATATTGTATTACTATTATGCGATATCCCCGGGACATGGCAGAAACCTACGGGTGCCCCAATAAAAATTCTGCCAACCAGGCGGTCCGAGATTGTTAGTTATAATCTCGGACACACACCCGCCACACGAGTACTACTACTACATTATGCAATATATGTAATTACATAAATATTATGTCAATACATTTTTTAATAGTTTTATTTATTAATTATTAATATTATTTTTTTTTTATATATATGACCATCTCTAAACATAACCAGTTATACGTTTTTGGAAATAAAATTTGTATCCATTTATAAGCTATCATTGTTTTTTTTTTCACTAAACATTTAGATAAGATATCAATAAACTATAAATTGGACTAAGACCCCTTTATATTTATGAGTATATTGATTAAATTATACCAAAACTCAGAACCTCACCAATACTTTACCAACAATTCTAAATGTGGTTTTAATTTCGTGTTTTAGAACCTTACTACATTGTCATCCGCTTACCTATCAAGACTTTTTAAACAATATATTTTACAATACGACACACGTTTAGCCATGTGTATGAAGTTGGCCCCCCCACTTTGTCCGATCGACTTCAAAATACTACTAAATAATTGCAAATTAATTGCAAATAATTGTAAATCGAGTTTCCCTAATTACAAATCATTTTTTATATTTTTTACGAATTTTTCAAATTTTTAGCTGGCCCTCCCACTTTGTCCGATCGACACCAAAATACCGCCAAATAATTGCAAATTGAGTTTCCCTAATTGCAAATCATCCAGTTTTGAGTAAACTCAAATTCAATATTAGGGGGCCAACTTCATGTAGCCCCCCCAATTTGTCCGATTGACACCAAAATACCGCCAAATATAAGAAATGTCCGTAAAACTTTTCCAAAAAGTAATTACAAGAGCTGGGCCTTGTTGGGTTCGGTACAAATCTGGTCCGTGGGGGTCAGGTTAAAGCTACGCGGCATCATGATTCGAAACATACATCGCGGTTCAGATTAATTTGCAGTCGTTGATGATGTGATATTCCAATACAGTTACCCGGAAGTGGGAAGCACTTAAACCTTCCCTTACACTCATTCGTATGTATCCTCCCGAAATCGAAAAAAATATATTTTACGAAAGCAGAATAAGTGATATATACATTTTATATTACGTGATCCCGATTTCATATTCAGTCATAACGGATGACAAAAATGGGGCAATCGTCTCGAGGACAAAGGAAAACTGTAATATTATGGGCTGTGCGTGCAGTTTTTTTTATTTCATACACAATCCCGGATAAATATTTCATGTACGTCGCACTGTTTGGTGGCGTTATTTCGAAATGTGTACCCGAGAATGCCGCAACAGACTTGTGCAACGATGAATTATTTTAATGATATTATCGCAAAATACGCGTGCTGTAAAAAAAAAAAAGAAAATCCACATTAATTTCAATGCAATGGTTTCTGTTTAGAATAAAAATGAAGAAAATATAAGTATATAATTTTATATATATATATATATATATATATATATATATATATATATATATTTATAATTATAAAAGTTTGTAAGCTAAGTGCAAATTAAAACTAGTATTGGATAATTGCTTTTATCAGGTGTTCTAGTCAAAAAACATAATATGTTTTCTAAAAAACATGTTTAGAGATTATATTTTTTAATAATAAATTTAAAAAATAAAATTTGTTTTACAAAGGGTTGAATTTAAATAAAATACTTTATAATAACGTCATGATTATCGTAAAGAGTGGTTTATTTAAAATGAAACATTGATTTTCCCCATTAATTTTTTTACGGGAAAAATTTTAAGTTATGTGGCTGCAAATTAATTAAATATTTTTAAGATTATTTAAACACTACTCCATGAACGTATTTTAATATTATATGTTAGAGCAGAATAAGTATTTTCCTGGAAATGTCGGTTCGTAAGAATTGAATATTAAAATATCAGTGAATTTTTTAAAAGTATTATGTTCATACGATGTGTATATTTCGAATTATTACTTTTACACATTACTGCATTGTGTAATAAATTAAAATGATTTTAAGTTATATGAAAATACAATTTTGAAAATTACAACCGATAAAATATGTAAAAGTACGTTAAACGTAAAAAAAATATTGCACTGTATTTCCGCTCTACCGTGTGGAAATAATATTTGACAATTTCAACGTTTTATAAATTGTGCGTGTAAACCAAAATAAATTGTTATGAACGGACGTCGCATCGGCTACATAAATATAATAATAATAATATTTTATTAGAATTTTTTCCAAAAGAGATTTGACTATCGTTTTAAGATCTTCGTGATTCGCTCGTTGTACTCCATTGCGATATGTGCGTTCCGTCACTCGACTGTGTGTTTTACTTTTCTCTAATCACAAAAGTAACCTATAATCTCGAGATGTCTACTAATCGATCAGTATTGTAAGTCTAACATTACACTAATACCAAATCTGCCATTTTTTCGATGTTTCGAACTGATCCCAGCCTACGAGTCTTAACATTTTGGTAATTTTAATTTTACTCAAATCTCACCGTCTAACCACTGTAGTTATTACTAAAACGTTAGAACATTCCGGCTCAGCTTCTCCTTGACTCAAGTCAAATATCTAGATATTATTTTAGATAAACAAATAACCTTGGGTTCTCATCTCAAATCTAAAAGAGAGTTATTAAACTCTAGATCTCGCTTATTACGCCCTATACTAAAATCCAAACTTTCACTTCATAATAAAATAATAATTTATAAGTCAATGCTAAGACCAATTTGGTCTT
The DNA here is from genome assembly GCA_034509805.1 of Sipha maydis. Classification (NCBI taxonomy): domain Eukaryota; kingdom Metazoa; phylum Arthropoda; class Insecta; order Hemiptera; family Aphididae; genus Sipha; species Sipha maydis. The sequence continues at coordinate 132,689 of JASXSY010001627.1, read as the reverse complement.
ACGGTTCCCAAATATGGGGTTGTGTCAAACCAACGCAACTAAAAACAATCGAAGCCTTTTAATCGATCTCCATTCGTACAATCACATCTGCTCTATAGTTTGTTTCTAATTTCACCCTTTACTAAGACTTTAATATCGAACCAGTTGTTAATTTAGTTAAAACCCACTATAAAACATTCCATTCCGAATCACATCTACAACCAAACCTTTTAATTGCAAACCAGCACACTCTCTCAATTCCCTGCAACCCTCCTTGCCGTCTTAAAAGACGTTGATGTCGTGATCATTTAAATTAAAACAAATAGTCTGTTCGCCTAATGAAACTCGCCTAAAGAGTCCTATCACTGGATAGCTTCCATGTTCAATATCTCACAATTTAGTTTATATAATTATCATATTTGTTTTAGATTCTGAACGGAGTGATGGTTTTATTGGTTTTATTGGTTTTATTGGTTTTATGGTTTTATTTTATTCTATTGGTTTTACAATGATGTGTGTTTTTTTTTTATTTTATTTAATTTTTTTTTTGTGTCTGATGACACCTTTTTTGGCAGTAAAAATGCTTCGATTTGCTTATAGAGCAACTTTTCTGAAAGGAAAGTAAATCTAGTTGGTATTTTAAGAGATCAAAAGTAAAAAATTTTCAATATTTTTTAAATGCGACGGGAAAAACTCTAAAAAAATAAGGGTAAAACGGGAGTTTTTACACAAAATCAGTTTTCGACAAAATCAAATTTTTTATTTTGCTATAACTCAAAAACTAATCGATGTAAATACTTGAAATTTTCACCAAATGTTTAGATTAGCGTTCTCTATACACCGTTAAATTCAAGTATTTTGACTTTTATTGAACTATTTATAGACAATTGAAATTTTTTAAGTATTTTTTTTTAAAAAAACGATAAAATTTTTTTGGCCGGCCAGAAAATCTTGAAAATTTAATACAAGGTTTCTTATAAGTTGTTCCTTAACTGATAAAAAAAAAACTAAAATCGTAAGTCATTATTTTTTTTATAAGTGCTCAAAGTTCCAATTTATACGAAATATGTAAAAATCGCGATAATTTACAAGTTATTTTGTAGATAAAAATTCATAAAATTTATTCTGTTCATACTTAAGGTTCAAAATTTTAACACTAGGTTATCTATAAGCTACTCTTCAAAAATCTTTAAAAAAATTTATACAGTACTTAGAGGAAAAAATTTTATGACTGTTTGAAATTTAAACATTTACGAAATTGCATAAAATAGCGATTTATTCTCAAACGATTTTTAATATTTGTTATAATTCAAAAATTATAAGTCGCAGAATTTTGAAATTTCTACCAGCTGTTAAGATTGGTGTTTCCTTTATGTCATATTTTTTTCAAAATATAATATTGATTTTTAAGCTACTTATAGACATTTAAAATATTCGATTTTTTAGATTTTATTTTTATAATCGGTGATAAAAAAAATTGGCTCGTACAAAATATTTGAAAATTTAAACGAAGATTCCACAGAAGTAGTTCTTAATGTCATTCAAAAATTATTAAAATCCATAGGCACAATTTTTTTTTATAAGCGTTTGAACTGCGAATATTGACATAAAATTACATGTAAAATATAATATAATGTATAATATTCTAGACTGACAAATGATATCGGTTTTTTTAAAATGCTCCAACTCAAAAATGAAAAACCGCAACAACTTGAAATTTTCACCAAATCTTTATATTGACGTTTTCTATACATGGTTTAGATTTCAAAGTATTTTGACATATTTTGACTTATTTATAGACAATTTAAATTTTCGATTTTTTTAAATTTTTCGTTTCAAAATAAAATATACTTATTACAATATTTATAAATAACAATGTATTATATTTTAGACAAACATATCATCTCCGTTCAGAATCGTTTTTCGTATACAATGATACCTATCATTGAATTCAAATTTAACAAATCCATTATAATGACCTATCCTATGAAGAATAGCACTTCACCCCCAAGTGTACAACAGAACGAGGCCCATCCGGTTCTTTTTTGTTAATTTTTTTTATTTCAATATAGATTGTACATTTATTTTTAACGATAAAAAAAAAAAAAAGGTTTCTGTAAACTAGAGGTCGCTATAAGACGATTTTTTTCTCTTAGATCGAAAAACACGTTCAATATACTTTACTGCACGAGCTTTATTTTTTAATAATCATTCATATGATTATTACTGTGTTTATGTTGATATTTGTTTATATTATTCTTTTTTTTACTTATATTTTTTGCACTTGATTTATTCGCATATACACTACTACGTCGATTGGACAACGTTTTATCAACATGCAGTTGCTAAACATTAACATTATGCTCGTTACGTCTGACCTTTTGATATTGCTGTTGAACATTTTCCGCGATGTTTTCCCTCCGGAAAATAAATATACGCCTCATAGTCTTATAATAGTGGTTTTATTTTCGACTAAATTTATTGAATTTAACTCGTAAAAAGCGAAAATATAAAAATTCCAATTTTGTTTAAGTTTTAACACCATGAAAAAGTGCGATTGTTCGACAATTTAATTAGAACGTAAATTTTACATCACGCGTGCGCGGACGGCAACGACGATGGTGTCCCCCAGTGACCGATAGTAAATATGATTTAGTGTCGACCGTGCATATCATAATACGTATTATGTTTCCAGCGCTTGATTAAAAACACAGAATATATTAAGTTTAGTCGATGTAATATTAGTGCTGCAGTGTCTGCAGTTTTTATTCATGTCCAATCACATCCAGATATTTTGTCGGAATTGCGTACGTAGTTGTGAAATAAATCTACTTCTGTATCCGATACCATTGATAATTAAATATTTCCTATCTTACAAACCACCGAAAACTATCGATTATAGTAAAAAATACAATTTGGTTAAAATATGGATACTTTTTTTAATTATTTATTACTAATAATAATTATTGTTATAATAATTATTATGATATAATAAATAAAAATACAAGATAATGTATAGATAAATGTATTATTAATTTGCGGCATTATTTATTACGTAGATATTATCACGTTCATACATTTTTTAGTATAATTTTTTTTAAAAAATTCGTCATTAGATTTTAATGCCTCTGCAATCTGTTTAATCTGCCACTTTATTTTACCTAATTTTGTTATACTATATCATCAATTATTCTTATTGTTCTCTTTGAAACAGATTGAATAAAATATAATATGAACCAAAAAAAAAAAGAAGATTTTAATGACGTTTTCTTCTTAGGCACACAATTCGTGTGCTGTCACGTGAAGGTACTATTCTGTCATACTGTCGCGTGTCCCGTGCCGAATTGGGCAATTCCGTTATTTTAGCCGAGCTCGCTTACCGTTACCACACTATACTCAATAGTTTAAACTGTTTCCCCGTGTGCAGTTACTTGAGTGTGGTTACTGGTGCCCTTGCTGATAATTGATGTGTTTTGTTATCATCAATAACTCATAAGAATTATTGAGTGCAAATATGAAATGTTTTTATTAAAGACCAATTAAAATACAATAGATATATTAACTAAGCGTAGTACACATCGATCTGCATGGACAGACCAATATGTACCATGAAGAATTAATCATGGGATAATATTTATATACTTAAAAAAAAAGCACCTATTTTCTGGAAATAAACAGTTTTCTGAAAAATTTCCTCGCCCTCCCCCAATTGACAATTGTAAATATATATTTAATTTACATATACAAAACGAAAATCGCTTATTTATTATTCGTATTTCATTATGTATGCTCTGTACATCGTGGTTTCAGTCAGACGCGTAACCAGAGTTTTGTTTGGCTAGAGGTTTTCACCGATTTTATTTTTCATATTTTCTTTAAATGCAAGTAAACCATTACCATTCATTTTGAAAAATTATTTATTTATTTATTTATTTTATTTTTTTAAATATTATTACTACATAGTACGTGGAATACGCTAGTATCTATAAATCTAAAAATAATTGTCAATGAAATAATCGATCGACAATTGCAACGAAAATAAACACGTTATCATATACTATTAAATTGATCTATAAATGTGTATTTAACATAATAATCAAATTTGAAAAAAAAAATCATCATAGTATTTGTGACAAAACAATAAACTATAATATATAATTTAATGCACAACATATTTTTTGGGGAGAATTCAGCCCCAAAGCCCTCCTGAGTGCACCACTGAACATAATACATACTTCGTAAGTATTTTATTATTATACGCATCAATTATGTATTTTAAGCAATTCAACTAAATTGTTATCGGACATTCTGTACGCTTTGGGGGACCGAACGCTGTTCTACGTATTTTGTAACGATTGTTGCATGAATTTAGAACCAAAAGAAACAATTAGTTTTTATAAATTTTAATTTTATTTAGGCCACCGTATAAGAACTAAGAAAGCGCAAGAGATAATAATCATAATAATGTTTTCAAATTTCTCTAAACGATTATCGTGCCAGATCCTTTGGTGTTATGACCACTTTATAATCCAAATGTCGATCTAACTACAGCTACGAACAACGCATCTTGTCGAGCTATAATCGAGCTCACCAAAATAGTCTATAGACGACCAGGAACAGTCATGAGACGATCATGAACAACTATCAAATTCTATCAAATCATTCCAATGTACCTACATAGATATTCGATTTTACGTCTATTATTTTCTCCGCTGGACAAACGAGGTACAATAGCAGATGTAAGTTTAGTAAGTTTATCTGGACAATTTTACGGGAAAACGTAAATTTTACCGAAGACAAATTTACCGAAGGTAAAAAATTAACTGGTATAATATTTTTTATCGTTGTTAAAATTAAGTGATCCCTTATGTTAAATATTTCTACAGGCAAAATAAAATTGTTTTAGGGGCTGCATCCGAATCGGGTTCCGAATTTAAAATTACTTCACTAGTTGTGCCCCAAATTATTTTAGGTACTAGTACCCAACGGTCCTGGACTTTTATAGATACTACACTAGTTCCTGAATATTTTTTGGTAAGTACTACATTATACTAACATTTCCCTTCCCATTTTAACAGACTTAGGACTGTCTATGATTTATTTAGACCACAGGACCACATTTTTTTTAAATTTTATAATTTATATAATATTTTTATATAATAGTATTGGAAAGACATTTAATTTTTATTTATATTATATAATGATTTAACGTATTTAATATTTTTTCATTTACCTATATGGCTATAATTATATAATATAATATGTATATTTATAATTGATTTTTAACATTTTTATTATTTTTACCAACACAATTCTAATAATTTATATTTTAATGGAAAAGAAACTAAAAAATAAAAAAAAAACCTATAAAAAACATTTTTAACTATACCTGTGGTCCAAATAGACATTCCTAAGTCTGTTAAAATGGGAAGGAAAATGTTAGTAGAATGTAGTACTTACCAAAAAATATTCAGGAACTAGTGTAATACCTAAAATAATTCAGGACCCAACTAGTGTAGTACCTATAAAAATTCGGGACCCAACTAGAACACTATCTGCGATTAACCCTTAGTATTCGGGACCCAACTAGGATGCTCCGGATTTAGGTATTCTTAATGACCTTAAGTAGATAAAAAATTTACCGGTTATCCGTATTTTATAAATATTTACCTGTAAATTCCACAACTCTTGAGCGAATACATTTGAGCTCAAAATATGCGTCTATATCATAATATATGAGTATGTATGTGCGTATATAGGCTTACCTGATACGCGTTTTCTTGTTGCTGTTGAAAAAAAAAAATGAATGTTTAAGTAACTCAAAAATTGAATTATGCTAGATTGAATCTACACGCTGTCATGCGCATTCACACATAATTCAAATCTAATCGTTGAGAGTTAATATAACAATCGTACTCTGTAAGCTTCGTATTTCTAAATGATTAAAATATTTTACAATCGACGACCAATACGTGCGCAATACCATGTATATGCTATTGTATACGGATGGGTTTGATCGATATGTGATATAACGCATCAATGGAGTCAAAAATAAATAAAATAAATTCTGATCCTTTTACATGTATACACAACATGCCGCAAAACCTCGAAGTCAACGTCGGTGTCAACGCGAATACATAATACACGGGTGGAAGAGAATAATGGTTGGTTATTGAAATCGGTATGCGGTTCCCGTATACATACGCATACGATTTGTCAGTGTCAAGAAACGGTTTCAAATGAATTACTTTATTTCGTACCACATTATGTACTGTGTCTACTACAGTGTTATACGGCGCGGTTCGCCTATTTAATTTTCACGGCAAATAACACTGTATACCTGTATTTATATATCATATTTACTGGAAAACGATTATTTAACTTTAAGGTAGACAAATAAAATGTTATGACCTGGTTACTATATTGTGTACACAACAATGGTAAAACGGATTAACTTTTACGCTGTTGCGCCACGGTCTAGAGCTATATTATACGTGTGCACGGATTCGAAAAAACTAAAACCAAAGTTCTTTCTGTTGAACAAATACAAAATATCTTAACACGCGGGTCTTGTTGTTTTTCAAATCCCTATTTATTATGTTGAGTGTCGATACCATGAGCGTACGTTACTCGCCGGTAGCTGGAATAAGAAAACTGGGTGATAACGATTTCAGGTTCACATAAATATCGCAATATATACGAGGATGCGCTGCAGCTGTATATACTTATATTTCTAAGACCAAAACGCGTAGCGAAGTGTTGATTATACAAAGTTTTTCACTTAAGAGTATCAGCTCGTGTTTGATTGTCTTTGTCTGTCGAACATGCAGTATAATAAAAGTATGCTACAAAGAACAGAAATCGTGGCGTTAGATTTAGTTTTTAAACCTATAACATGTAATTTAAATTTAGCGTGACATGTATTTTTTGTGGAATATGCACTGACGAAGGAGTTGCAGACATTTCATTAACTTATCCGTCGGTCAACATTCAACAAAAAATATATGTCACGTTCTTAAAGATATTCTGTTTTTTATAAATGTAATCGATTCAAACCCTGAATCTAAAGTAAACGCCACAATTTATATTCCATCTAGTGTGATTTTGTTATGATGCACGTTTGAGGGACAAAACAACCAAACAATATTTTAAGCAACGGACATCATAATAAATTATACCGGATATACCATTTGTTATAAGGTTTTGTATTTCAGACATACTTTTCTTCTTATATTCTTAACTGTAACTGTTTTTATTCTTTATTGTAATATCATCACGAAAACTATTTGCTTTCTCAATCATTAATTATTACTATAAAAATTGTTGTCAATAAATAGTGTAGAGCACAATGTATAAATTAATATAAATATGTGTGCGATGGACAGAGAAGGAACTCAAATAAATCGAAATACATATATATATATACATATAATATTATGTACTTATATGTATAATTGAAAGCATTTAATTATACTGAAGTATTCGAAGCTGTGCATTATACAGATAGGGTAATCGGAGAAAAATTAATGTATAATTTAGAATATTACTTTGATGACTAGAATCGATGCTGACCCGCTGCCGAACATAGTTGAAACGTCATATTGATTGACACATTGTGTAAGTGTATAAAATTATGTATAGTAGTGACGGACGATGATGAGCTTCGAGAATGTCTAATAAAGAAATTAAAGCTATAGCCCATCAAGCGTCATCAACGAGTATAATAATGCGTCGCAATCGTTACGATATTATGTATAATGTTATTGACGAGCAATGGGAAAAATTAGAAATAATAAAACTCGTTTAAAAACCTGTGCATTGTAATATTGTACAGAACAGTGATGTACTTACGGGGGGGGAGGTTCATGGGGTTTGAACCCCCCCCCCCCCCCCCATTGGCCGTATTTTTTATATTTCATATGGGTATCACAATACAATATTTTTTTACCAACAATATCACGGTTATTGATTACGTGATTAAATTAATATAATAAATAAAAATAATAATTGATTATTGATTTTACTGATTATAATATAGTGGTTAATACCTCATTAGTTACCAGTACCTACCACGATTGACAACACACATTTTAAATTAATAATTTGGTTTTAATGTGAATTGTGATTTGTGATAATGTGAATATGTGATGATAACGCTAACGTACAAATTTCGTATTCATGTATACTTAATTAAAATCTTTCGTTTCTGTGTTACTGTGTTAGTATTTACTAGTTAACTTCTTAGTTCTAGTAGTTTTATATTTATTAACCTAAAATAACTGATAACTAACAGCTGAGAAAGTGGTGGACGATCTGGCAAAAAAGCCAAGGAAATTAAACTTTATATTATAATGTGTTAAAATATATATAATTTTTTTAAATAGAGCAAAATTTGTAATTCTTATAACTACGGGACGTGTGGGGGCAGAGCCCCCACTTTCGTTTTCTAGTACATTTTCAGAGCCCCCCCCCCCCATTGAAAATTCCTGAGAACGCCACTGGTACAGAACATAATATAATCTTGATAATCTGATGCTTAAATGGTCTGTAGAGTCACTGCCGGCTCACCGAAAAAACCGTAAACATTTCTACTGAAATTGATTAAAAATAATTATTTATTTATTCACCTTCCTCGGCGATTGAGTTCCACTTAAGATATGTATAAAATTGTTAACACAACAGCCTAGAATATTTGCTGAAATTCCAACAATATTATTAGAAGTTTCAATAATACTAAATTACTAAAACGATAGAATGAACATAATATTATGACTATAATTATAACTTAATGTGGCAAAATAAGGTTGGATGATTACTGAGGTTGCCAGACTGATGTAGTGCGAACTTATCAAGACCATAGGTTAGAGATTTTAGAGAATCCCAGTTATTCAATGATTTAACTGTGAAAGTAATAAATACCTAAAAGAATTGTTTGAATTAATATTTGGGAGCTATTGAGAATTGTATCTATGTTTCCTTCTCCTCCTTTGCGTCTATTACTAGCATAATACAATTTTACACATACACGTGTGTCATTTTACAATTCCTACAGTACATTATTGGATTTTTTTTTGTTTTTATAGAATTTTCCTAATTATAATCAGTTGGCTATCACAATGTAGTTAAACACACGCTACTCCGAGTTTGGTATTCTACAAAAACGTTTCAAGCAAAATATTAAATTCTAGCCGAAATTTAAGTAGATACATATTTTATTTTCCACCAATCGAATGATACGAAGTTTAAACAAAAACCTGGAACTCTATTTAACAGTTTTAGATTCTGAACGGAGTGATGGAATCTACTGGTTTTACAATGATGTGTGTTTTTTTATAGATCCTGAACGGAGTGATGGAATCTATTGGTTTTACAATGATGTGTGTTTTTTTTTTATTTATTTTATTTATTTTTTTTTTTACTTTTTTTTTTATTTTTGTGTCAGACGACACCTTTTTTGGCAGTAAAAATGCTTCGATTTGCTAATGTAGCAACTTTTCTGAAAGGAAAGTGAATCTAGTTGGTACTTTGGTACAAAGTTCCAATTTATACGAAATATGTAAAAATTGCGAAAATTTGCAAGTTATTTTGTAGATAAAAATTCATAAAATTTTTCTGTTCATACTTAAGGTTCAAAATTTTAACACTAGGTTATCTATAAGCTACTCTTCAAAAATCTTTAAAAAATTTATACCGTATTCAGAGGAAAACATTTTATGACTGTTTGAAATATAAATATTTACGAAATTGCATAAAATAGCGATTTATTCTCAAACGATTTTAAATATTTGTTATAATTCAAAATGTATAAGTCGCAAATTTTTGAAATTTTTACCAGCTGTTAAGATTGGTATTTCTTTTATGTCATATTTTTTTCAAAATATAATATTGATTTTTAAGCCACTTATAGGCATTTAAAATATTCGATTTTTTTACATTTTATTTTTATAATAGGTGATAAAAAAAATTTGGCTCCTACAAAATATTTGAAAATTTAATAGAAGATTCCACAGAAGTAATTCTTAATGTCATTCAAAAATTATTAAAATCTATAGGCACAATTTTTTTGACTTATTTATAGACAATTTAAATTTTCGATTTTTCTAAATTTTTCGTTTCAAAATAAAATATACTTATTACAATATTTATAAATAACATTGCATTATATTCTAGACAAACATATCATCTACGTTCTGAATCGTTTTTCGTATACAATGATACCTATCATTGAATTCAAATTTAACAAATCCATTATAATGACCTATCCTATGAAGAGTCGCACTTCACCCCCAAGTGTACAACAGAGCGAGGCCCATCCGGTTATTTTTTTTGAAACTAGAAAGATACATTTATATGATAAATGCTAGGTTTTTCAACCGTTATTTCACATGTTTAAGTAAACGCTGCACGTACTATTAGTTGAATCAACTTATTAAAATAATATTAACATCGGAGGTATTTAAATGGAACATCGTGAGGAGTTAGCTAAGACAACCGAGACAAATCTCAGGAAAATAAAATTAATGCATTTGTATATAATTATAAATATTTAGAATTTTATCTTTTTTTTTTTTATTTTTTTTTTTTTTATTAGTTAAGTATATATTTTTTTGTATACGATAAATAATCAATATGTATATAAACATAAGATCGTTGCATTTCATTTTCTCTTTATTAATTTGGGAGCCGTAAAATTATTTTAAAGGCACAATAAATAGCCGGGGGATGAAAAAGTTTGAATACCTCTTGTGCAACATCAGTTAATATAACGAATTCAATAAAAAACGACGTGACGACGGATAACAAACTGTTTTTACTTTTATTGAATATCAGTTCATTATTATGTTATATCATGCTGTACCTCAGCAACGTCTATAATGTGATGATCATTATAGCACTCCGAAACCGTAGATCGACATTGATAATGACTTGTAACACTGCATAAAACATCAATTAAAAAGAACACGTGGATATTTAATACACACACACACACACACACATATATAAATGTATGGTATATAAACAGTTTGCATGTGTATGTGTGTGTGCGAGTGTGTTTGTTATCGGACATGTTTCAGATAGTACATCGATACAAATGATTATCGAATACGCTAATTAAAACACATGTATGAAACACGTTAATCAGTTTCGATCAAAGGCCAACGGGGCGACAGAGTGTCATAGTTTAGAGCGTGCACACTGTATACTTCTTATATGCATGTGCGTGTGTATGTGTGCGTGTTTTGTGTGGATATATGCATACATGTATACGAATGTAAACGTTAGACCGTATAATTTACGAGCATAGTTTGTACTATTATAAATTGTAGTATAAAAAGTATATATATGCATGATAATAATAATAATCATAATAATACAAATTCGACTAGTTACGAATAATAATAATAACACATGTTTCCGAATAGTACTCGCATATACAGAGCATATCATGCACTAATGGTGTATCATATTGTTGATAATCTTCGTTCTCGCGGTGTAAGCGTTAATTATGTATTCTAAAATACGTTAGGCATATCACACGAATCGATGATACCCTTTGCCAAATCGCATAAATTATGCCGCAGAAAAAATGTGTTAAAATCGGCTGTAAGTAAAGCTGTAGATCGTGACCAAAACGAATATAATAATATTTCGAAAAACGCAGAATTATCATTATCATTATTATTGTTATGACTACTTCTACTACTGACACTGTATGTGCAGGTATTGCGTTGTTATTTTTTAAAAAAATAATTTACAATATATAATGTATATTACATATTTATGAGTTTCAATTAAATACAATTACAGTGTAAACACGTGAGCTTATTACTGCGGCCTTTCGCATTCTTCGAGGACAAATCGGTGTGACTTTGACACGTTTGAATATGCGTGATGGCGATGTGGTCAACGGAACTCTCCACAGCTGCGTTTAATCGATGCATTTCATATGATTTTTCTATGATACGCTAACAGACATTAACTAATTCCAATAGTTCCGATTGTGTGTTTGTGCAATATTTGTATACCTAATTTCTTAACCGCTATACTAGGTCTGTTCAAAAAATACCGGGACAAATATTATTACGGCTAATCTAGGTACGATAACGTTTTAAATTATAAATATATATATTCCCCACGTGTTAGTGGTTATTTAAAAAAGAAACCAAATCGCTATTTTATCTCAGTTTTAATCAACACATGGTTGAATCGAGTCAGTTGGTTTTGTTTGGCGTTTTTGCGTTTGCGAGAAAAAATTCGTAAAAAACGCCCAGAAAAATGGCGAACAGGAAATTGGTTTCTTCACCATGACAATGCGCCAACCCATTTAGCGCTGTCGATACGTGAATTTTTGGCTGATAAAAAAATACCTGTTGTCCCGCACCATCCCTATTCTCCTGATTTGGCCCCGTGTGATTTTTTTCTTTTCCCAAAACTAAAATTGGCACTCAAAGGACAACGATTTCAAAATTTAGAAGAAATTAAAGCAAATACGGCAGCAGAACTCAAAGTCTTAACTTTGGAACAATTCCAAAGGACTTTCGAAAAATGGCAAGACCGCTGTGACCATTGCATTTTGTCCGGAGGAGAGTATTTTGAAGGTGATATCTTTAAATAATGTATAAATTAACTATTGAATTTATTAAAAATAAAATCCCGGTACTTTTTGAACAGACCTCGTACTACTCTAGCCATTGTATTTATTTGCATCGAACCGATACATACGATATATCCAAATTATGATTGTTTTTGCAGTAAAAAAATGTATGTAATCGAAAATAAATTCAAAATGTTTCCAGTTCACATTTACGGAGTGAAATTAAATTGGACTTTTGAACAAGTTTAGAATATTGGAAAAAACATTTTATTTTATTTTTTGGTGTTTTTTACACGTTACTGTGTAGCAGTTTAAACGTTATGTAATGCATGCGGTAAATCTATTTACATAATATTTCTTTCACCAAACTCTATAGAACATTTGCAACAAAGTTGTTCGCCTACTTATCCGTACCAATTCATTATGAGCTTTGAATCCTCTAATCATACCAACTCATACCACCTCATACCTATCTTGAACAACGCGATTTTCAAACATGGCTATATGCGTGGCGAAACTGAATATTTGAAGGGGAGGGATGGAAGTATTAAGACAACACTGACCTGTAAAGGCTACACCACGCACCAACATTTCATTAATTTCCTTTGTCACAACTCTTATATGCAGAGCTGTCCCAAGGTTTTTCGGGACCAGGGGTAAATTAATTTGAGAACCTTTCGACCATAATAAGATATGATAAACAAAATACTCACTGAGAATAATAAAATTCTTGCAAATATATTTTTCCAAGTCTTAACCAATCAAGCTCGTTTAAATACATGTACTTATAATATGTGAATGATGCAATGAAGATAATTTTTGTCTCAATAACGGTAGTCATTGACAATTCGTTATTATTAATAATTATACATCAATACCTTATGGGAGCCCCCTAAAAATATTCCAACAATGGGGCCTGGAGCCACGTTGTCCCTACCCCCTCTGAACGCCCCTGCCTATATGGTTTATGATAATACATTGAAAAGCCTGAATTTTCAAACTAAATAAGCAACATATAGTTGTGTTGATGGGCATTCTCAGAACTATATCAAAGAATAATTTAATACGAGACAAAACATTTTAAAATTTACTCCCTCATCTGAATAAATCAAATAATTTTTATATCCAATATCTTATTTTTAAATTAATGAATTAAACTCAACAAACTGCAGATTATCGTATACTCGTAATATTAAAGGTATAATATATCACAAGCGATATTACAAACTAGTTTTTGTTTTATTTTAATTTTTTTCTAAATCATTCTGTATCGAATCAATAATATTTTCATGTCGTTGCTAATATCTTAGTGCCTCTGATCTTTAAGGGTACCCAAGGCATATGTTGTATCACTATCGAGCATACCTTAACGTTTTCACGCGTCTCTCTCGGCCGGGTTCTAGCACGCACACTATGCATATCAGTGCATTTTTCAAACTAGTTAACTAGGTGACACAAATGTCATACAGTGAAAATATTTTGTCACTCATTGTATTTTGAAGATATGGCCGAAATTATGGGGAGTGAACGTAAAATATTACCATCGTTTGGTTAGTTTACTGCAACAACCATCATATGGTTGTTATATAGTCTATATATATAACTATATAGTCCTGATCTGACAATTTCAGATTTTTGTTTAGTCCGTTAAAAAAAAAAACTTACGAGAAACTCATTTTCAAAATGAGGAGGAGTCTTGAACGCAGTTATCGATTACTTCAATAGAAAATGTGCTGCGTATTTCCGAGATGGTATTTTCAAGTTACTCCGTCGTTGGGAAAAATACATAAATTTGAATGGTGACTATGAAAAAAATAGTAAAATATATTTTATTTTACGTGTAAAAGCTTTTAAGTAATAAATTAATTTTTCATAATTCAGTATACTTTTGTACCTTATTCGACAGACTTCGTGTATTGATTATTTTATAAAAAAAAATTGGTCAGGCGCCTAGCGAAGATACATTAAAATATGCATTGATGCGTATTACGATCCGTACTACTGATGGGCACATAGCTTCGATATTGCATTGCAGTACTGTTGGTCCGGACGTTAGTGGCCTCAGGTGAATAGTTCGTCGCGGTCGTGATTTGCGGCCAAGCTCCCGGACGCAAACGGCGCGAAACGAAGTGTTAGTTTTCCGTCTAACATCACGTAATAATCGATCGATAACGAAACGGGTTTTGGGCGAGTAAGGCTCGTAGTAGGGTTTAGACGAAAAAAAAATATCATACGCATTTACGAGTACCTACACATAATGCGTACGCATATTCTGTCTGTAGATTTTACTTATTATCCGCCATTGCGCCGCTACTACTTTTACTTAACGTGTGTAATGTGAATTTTTTTTTTTTTATCCGGTGTACATTATTGGAACATGTGGCCTATATATGGTTACGGAACAGGTTAAGTTTATCTCTCGTGTATGCCGCACGAGTTGTGAGTGGGACGTTGAGTTGGAGATAGGAGAATCAAATGAATAATAATTTCACCAGATTCTTTGGGATTTTGGATGGAACGACTAACTATTTCATTCTCTAGTTGTTTCCCCCTTTCATTTTCCCATCCCTCACGGGTTTAATCATACTTCACTCTTTTCTTTTACTTTTTATTTGATTTCACCAAAATGGTATTATACCCAGGTATCTCGTTTTAACAGACCTCCGGTGCACGCATAACTTCGTATTCCAGACGTCCGTCCGTGCGGTACCCTTACAACCGTCGCAACTATTTTACAACACTACAACATTTTTTTTCGTTCATTATACTAAACAACAATTCCCTCGATTTTTCGGCATTTAAGCTTTATGCTCAATACGTTTAGAAAGGAACTATTTATTCGCAAATATGCAACAACAATTAACATACCGCACTTCATCGTGCAGACATACAAATATTATCGAACTATATTTTAATCACATTGCATCATTATGGATTAGTAATACTTTGTGTTATTGTTGCACATTATTGTACAATCTCGAGTGTTACGATGCTCACGTTTCCATCAACACTCGATCAATATATGTTACGCCAACTATCACTGGCCAGTATAGCAAATGGAACGTCTTTAGACAAGAATAAAACAATAAAATATTTATAATCGAGGTCTAATTCGTCCATGTAGTTTGTCGTCGGTCAAACACAATAACGGAATAACATACCCACATTTAATTTATAAGCAATAATAGGATTTGAATAATGCTGATAATAATGAATCTAATCTCAGTATTATAACGTTTCGACGTTATCTACATCACAAGGCAATGTGGAAAAAACTGTACAAAAAATACGGTTATTGATGTTGGTTATTATAATATAATTGCTATTGTACACAGTAGAGATATAATTGTATAAGTAAAATCAATTTTAACGTAATTAAATTATCAATATGTATTATTTAGTTATGTTTGGAAGTATCAACTCTTTTCGGTGCGCTCATATTTATATTGTGTGTATAGTACACTCGTTTAAAAGAATAATTTACACACGGTACTGGTTTTTTCATCGAAAACAATAGTCACGAATCGATTTTTCTAGATTTAGTTGTACTGGTATAAATAATTTAGCACCTGCTACGTTGCTCTGTTCTTGCTGTTGCATCCGTCCTTGCCGTTGTATCACCTGCGTCTTATGTCCCGATATACAGAAGATATCTAAAGCGTATCCATTACCAAATGATTCTAAATTTTTAGAAATTTTATTTTTCTTACTATTCTCAAAATCTTACAATAACTATAATAATTTGAGTGGTATTGCAGTTTTGTTTTTGATCTACGCGTACTGCAGTTGTAGGTTCACTATCATATTGTTTAGAAATAATAAAGTCATGTTAATTATTCGCAATACACCTGTGATTAGAAAAAAAAAAATTGTACAGTATATAATTTTTCAGAGATTATCACGAGTTACTTTTTTAGGTTATTGATGAATCGCGGACAAATATCAAGGGGAAAAACTCACTGATGGTATATCGTAGCACGATAATAATATAAAAATTATCAACTACAATATAGTGTAAGTAATACACACACTCATATGACTATTTTGTTTTACGTTATATTATTTAAACGTGAGTGCAGAATGAAAATAAAAATGTCATAGAAAAGAAATAGATATAATATTTTGTATATAAATGTTCTTAACAATTCAATAAAAAATATTCATAAAAGGGAAAAATTCGATAACTATATTACTCTAAATACGTATGGGGGGGGGGGGGCTCATGGACATTAAATAAATGAGAAAACGATCACGCCAAAATGAGGATAAGATAATCTCGTAACGATTAGTGGTACTGATATGTGTAATATGCATGTATATAACATATAAGCACCGCTGCAGCAATCATATGTGATTTCGTAATTTCTTAAATTATTTTGCGAAAAGGAAAAACCACATAATTTTAAAACCAATAAAATTATTGTCGTGTTGGCTATATATATATATATATATATATAGCATTTAAATATCTTTTAACATATGATCCAAAAACGTAACAATTGAATAAAATTTAATATCCAGCACGATGTACCGATGTATAAATTTATTAGAATTTTTTACACCAACCTTTGGTCAGAATGATTTTTTTGAATGCGACGATATCTTATTATTTTCAAATAATGTACGACTAACATTTTAAACCTAATCAGTCTTTTTTATCTTCACACAGCTTTCTGAAAAAAAATAACAATAATAATAATTATAAAAATCGTAGATTTCAAATGTTTTTTGTAACGTATTTGAAAAAAGCAAGAGAAATTTATTTTATTTATTGTGTACACGAAAAAAGGTTATAATTTCGAGAACATTTATTACTATTCTAGTGAAAAGTATGCAGTCATTAGGAACGCCAAAAACTACCAAAATGTATTCTAATCTGATTAAACTCGGATATTTTGAGTTCTTTTCGAAAAAAATTATTCATTCCTTTAAAAACTATTTTTATGACAAACATTCGGAGAGAGAACACATATATTGTGTTCCGTGTTCTCCCTCGGGACCCTTCGTATAAGGCTTGTAAATAAAATAAAACGTATACTCACCTATCCATAACGAGTGTATTATTTTTTCTTTTAAATAACATCGAACATGTATTATTTCCTCCGGACGACGATAGAGAAGAATAAAAACAATCGTCGTCATCGTGGTACAACGAATTATTATTTACACACTGTACAACATTTTGCAATCTCTGAAGAAATAACTCGCGCAAATATACGTCCGTTGTATTTCACTTCCCGTGGAACGTTAGTAAATAACTCATTTTCGCTCGAGAGATTTTGCTCTCTCATATATAAGTTAAAGACCAGAAATCTAATATCACATTTCGTTCTTGACGACGATTGTTTCGCGCATTGTATATAAATACACACAGTATTATTACGAATATTTAGATTTACTTATTCCGCGCGCTTTTCCACAGTATTCGTAATATTTACCCGCCGCCGCTCTCCGATGCTACGGCGTGTACCACCATTCATTTGAAATGTTAATAACATTCTCATATGCAATAATAATCAATCATAACGGCTCGCGTTTTGTAGGCGCAATACAGGTAGTGAAATACCTGGTATATAATAATCGTACTATTTCAGTTCTGATTCTGCGTCTAACATTACCAAGTGCACACTGAAATCCAATTCACAACATAAACGTGAGAAAATAAAATTGACGTGATTAAACAAACTTTAATTTGGCTATAACGACACGGGCCAAATATTGGAAGGTCGAAATCGGATTCTTTTTAAGTCTTGAACTTACATTTTTTTTATGTAAAACCGATCAACATAAAATTCGAATATAAATATTAACTTTATATTATAATTCTTAACTAATTTTTTAGTTATAAATTGAAAATTAAAATATTCCATTTTCATGTTATAGATAGTTTTAAGTTTTGTGAATCCATTGCCATACATTTTCTATAAATGAGATTTTTTCTAAATGTAATTTGAACTGCAGTACCGTTACTGATTAGTAGAGAACGGATGTTTAAATGCTCTATTAAACAAACAAAATACCTTATAAAAAATTAAAATTTAATACACCCACAGCAGCTTTTTTTTCATAAAAACACTAAAAAAGTTTTCTCAAATTTATTTTAACTTTGAAATTATTTATTTTGTTATTATATCAATTCATATTTTTACTAATTATTTGTATTATTTTATTATTCGTCTTCTCTTATGTTCTTTATAACATGAAAATTATTTCAAAATAATGAACATACTTTTATATATAAATATGCAATTTAGATAGATACATAAATAAAGAAAATAAAAATAAGACGAGGAAAAATAAATAATATTTTATTTTAATCTTTTAAAATAAATTTTAACCAAAATTTTATCAAATTGTATTCAGTCATTCATAAAAATACACTAAAAATGTCAAAAGAATAAAAAAGTATTAAAAAAGCAAAATAAAAGTTACATTTTTCAATTTCTTAATGTATGAAATGAACTTTAGACTTTGAAGGCAATGTACATAAAAGCTTAGATAAACATTTTGTGTACATATGGAATTTAACGTTAAATCTAGAATTTTATTAAAATTACGTTACGTAGAGAATCAACATAGCTACTCGCATTGTAATTTATTTTTTATTAGGTACCATTAAAATTAAATACTTGAATAAAAATTAAGTATTTTAAGAATTCTATTGTTGAACTGTTTGTTATTTAATTTACTAGGTCACATTACAAGTACATTATAGTCGTAAAATTAAAGGAATTTCAACTTTTCCTACGTGAAAGTATACTTTAAACGGGTTCCGCCGGAAAAGTCTGACTAAAACAGAAAGGTGAAAAAAATTAAAAAAAAATCCAAAACGAATAATGTTCAAAGCGTTTCGTTAAATTATACATATACATCAGTATAAAAAGTTTAAATTCATTTTAGTCATATATTTGCATTTTCATTAAAAAATTCTCGTCGAAAAATACAATATAAACATTTTTGTTTTCCCAGTTACGTTATTTTCTCTTGCAACAATAAAAAAACCACTTTATCATATAAATTACGTTTGTTCACCCGGCTCAGGCATTTCAAAGTTAAAACTAAAAAATATATAATAAAATAATTCTGTATTTGAATTTATCATTACATAATTGTGTGTGTGTTTTTATATAGAGTTGTTGTTATTATTTTACATCAATAGAATAATTATTATTATATTCGCTCGAAGAAACCTAGTGGTGAAAATTCAATAGCAAGTCGGCTATTCCTCAAGGGTGACATCGAGAAGGGGAAGGAACAGAGAGGATTATAGGTTGATTACCCCCTCATCTTATTTGTCAGCTGAAATCACCTCATAAGTATAATTCTTATTCTTGGCTATATGAGACTAAAGGTAGCATTTTTGTAGATAAATGATAGAAAACAAACATTTTGTTTTTCATTCAATAAGTATATCATACAATTTTTTTAAAGCAAAATAAGATGATCCAGTATTTTTTATTCAGTATTTATTATTTAAAAATAATATTTATATTTATTACTACATTTTTTAACAGTTACGAACTGTAAACTTATTCCGATTAAAAGTATTTGTAATTTCCAGGGCTCGGGATTTATAGCACTTAAAATCATTAAAATAAGCGCTTTATAAAGCACTTAAAAACATCATTATAAGCACTTAAATAATCATTTAATAAACTTAAATTTAAACAAAATTATTTAATTAAAAACAAAAAAAAAAGAATAGGAAAAATAAGCAAACATTTCTAAATTTTCTTTTTACATGAACACGATAAAGTACTAGACGTATTCTGAAACTGTATTGAATATAAAATAAAAAATAAAAAAAAGGTATTATAACAAAAAAATGTAGTCCATATTATAATTTTTTTATTAAAAATCAAAAAAATAAATAAATCTATACAATATCAAAATAATTTAACTATGATTTTCAAGACATTTTGTCTTATTGTTTATAGATTTTCTAAGGTATTTTGTGAAAAATAAAATGTATATGATATTTATAAATAGTTGAAAAAAATCTGAGGTAGGTCAGTGGCCTACGTCATCGTGTATAACTAAGCAGAGATATGCAAAAAAAAGCAAAAAAAAATCAAAAAAGAACGCTTTCAAATTTCATAATTGAACGTGTTATAATATGACATACACATTCATAACTCTCTGCTATATTTTATGTCAAACAATAAAAATAAAGAAATGCTATAAGTCCCGAGTCCTGGTAATTACACTTGTTGTCATTATCAATTTTTTATTTAAACATTTAGCTCCTCATTCTATAGGGATCAACCAAAAATGTATAGACCCTTTCCTTTAGTCGAAAATTGTTTAGCATTCTCGGTTTGACTGAAGTAATATCATTGATGAGATGTTTATTAAGTGTTCACTACTACGACGTCGTGCCATACTGATATTAACGAATAGTTGCGTTTCAACGGATCATCGTCATCATCATTGTCAGTTTCCATATTGTTTTATCGTGCATATATGAGCACGGTTATAAAATTATTTTGTTTCACCATATCTAAAATGTATTATTGAAACATGTATACGAAAAAATAACAGTTCTTAATTATTTTAACTTTTTCCTGGTTACCTCCTTAGAACTTAATTGTACCTTTATATGAGTTATCTCACAGTATAATATTATACTATTTATATAAAATAATTTTATCCATGACGTTTCTATGTCCTTGAACTTCCTAGTGATTTAACATAGTTAAGCAACCTCGATAAATAGTTTGGTGGCAAAAAGTCAACAGTTAGTACCAAGCCAAACCTGTAAAACAACTTTTCGGTGGAATTAATATTGCTTACTTGCCCAGACTCTACTAAAGTCTACACAATCACCAAATTCTTCTCATGCTTACGTTTACTGTAGAAAACTGAAACGAAAAAATATTGACATTAATTTTAAAATAGCTTGCTCATTTCATTCCATTATTCCACATTATTGGACCTGAAAAAGCATGGGCAGAAAAAATAGATGAGTGTTTATTCTATATTAATTCAAGACTATTGTGATAAGATTTGTAATTTTTATTTTTATTTTATTATAATATATTGTTGTGATAGTAAGTTCTTCAAAGAAAGGTATTGTAATTAAAATAAAAAAAATATTAAGATTAATATTCTTCAAACGTTACTCGCTATAATTATTTATTATTAATAATCTTTTCTATATTTGTTTTGAGTGCATAGAAACAATGGTTTAAAGTTAAAAAAATATTGACACTATATACACAAGATAATATAAAGTATATAGACAGAGTTTGACTGTGTATACTTTGACTGATGCTTAGGTACATAATAAGATATTTTTATAATAATTAAACTGCAAAAATCTGAAGAAATAATGAATAAACGTTATGATAATAATATAATAATATGTCAATATTCGATAGTTTGTGATAATCGATGAATCATTTGGAAAACAACACCACAATTTCATGTTGAGCCTTTTGTTGATATTATCGATATATAAGAGCAAAAAATGCTTTAAAATACTGTTTTCCCATTTTTCGAGTGGTTTTCTCAATCGGTAGAAAAACTAAAAAGAAAATTTAAAAAAAGTTCTGAAAACTACAAAACAGATGTTTTTCATAAGAACGAAAATTGTGTGTGTTTTAAGAGTCCAAAATGTAATACAAAGCCAATCATTAACCAGCTTGATCCCTTACCCTATAGTTACTGATCGAAAAAAATGAACGGAGAATAAAAAAATATATATATATATATAATTATATTTTCCTACGCTAACGATCAATTTGCATTTTTCGCCTATTATAGAATTGATGTGTAGAAATCATCTACGAAAAAATCATCTACGGATTCAACGTATTATATGACGTGCATTTTTAACGAAAACACATTGGCCACGCATTTCCGTGCAGTTAATTATCATAGCTATAAACAGTGCTCCAATTAGAGGGGAGGTGCCTACACCTCGGACATTCCTGGGAGGGTGCAAAAAATGAAAAATTTGCATTTTATGTTAAAAATCACAACGGTCAATATTAAATATTTTATTTAATAAAACTATAATATCCTCTTTATTTATTAAAGCAATTTTTAAAAATAATATCTAATAATTACAATATTTATAAATTAAAAATACGTAAATGCTTATTTTGGAGTTTCGCCCTTTTCACAGAATTTGATTGCTACTATATTGGCTGAAGTAATCCGATCGTGAGTCGCGTGCACATTAATATCACACCTGGGCACCGCGGTCTAACAATAATTTTTATTCGAAATCTCGCAGTAGCATAATATAATTTACATTTAGGCACGTGATCAAAGATGTTTCTTGATAATTGTTTTGGTTTGGATTAATACTTCTCTTTTCGATCTCGTTATTCCTCGCGGTCCGAGTAAATATGAAAATACTAGTTCACTTGGAACCGTCTAGAACCGGGACAAGAAATATATGTGATTTTTTATTTTGATGATGGAGTGCAATCCATGTTTGTTTCAGTTTGATAATCTCTGATCAAAAGTAATTGAATGCATATTTTACACTAGTGACCAGAGTTACCATTTTTCAGTGTCAAAAATACAAGACTACTATTTTATTAGAAAATTATTATCATATACTTATTATAATATTTATTAGCATTCCAATGAAGTAAAATACTGTCAATTCATATATATTAACTCCTTAAAATTCAAAATAAAAATATAAACGTAGCTCTTTCCTTTATTATGCATGTAAACACTTTTGTTATACAAAATTAAGTATGCCTAAATAAAAATTTTAACCTATTAAAATATTAACAATAAAATAAATAGGTATAAGACTCTTACTGTTATTATAATACTTAAAGCATTGATTGAGTATGCTTAATTAATGCTAATAGTTAGTACATACAATTGATTTTAATGTGCTACATATAAGAAACAAATAATTTATTAATTAATTCAATTGATTTAGCAAAAATACTTAGTTGTAACTTGAAGAAAAGGTACATGGAATTGATGACTTTAAATATCATGGTATTTGTGTATTGTTTTAAAAAACACTTAAATTACGGGACATATTGCGTTCCGGCGCTCGTTAAGCCAAGACGTGAAACAAATCGAATAAAAACAAGACTATCCCGTGAAATATGGGATGGATGGCAACCTTGCTAGTGACATCATGATGGACTACGGAAAAAATTCAAGATTTCAATACGCAATAAATAATTATTTATAGTCATAATTAGTAGCAATCACTTGAACCGTTTATTGAAATCGTGTGGTGGATAGCGATTTCGTTAATTTAGATGAACCATATGAAACATATGAAACATCGTCTGATACAGATTCTTAATAAAATCCTAAAACGAAGTAAACATATTTTCGAAAATTATAAAAATAAAGCCGGATAATCGTGTATTATTAATTGGTCGCAAACCAATTGACGATAAAATAACAAACTTTTTTAGTTTCGATTCAAAACAACAAAATATTTGAAAGCCACCAATCACGGATTCAAATTTTTTTTTCATGAAGTATTTACTTAACAAGTAAATGTGACCTAGTTATGATTTTGTCACGCCCACACGTTTTATAAAGTTTTTTCAGCCAAAAATCGTAATAGAAATAAAAATGTAAAATGTGCTAAGATATTTTTTTTGATTTATCACTCAACCAAAAAATTCCAATTACAATAATTGACTATTATTATATTTATTGCTACATGGATTTGAATACTCATAATAATATTTTGAGTGTATTTCTCTCATAAACGCGAAATTGTAACTATATTATTATTGAAATAATTAAATATCCTTGTAATAACGTAGGCGTCATGTATATAAATATATATATATTTAATACTCGTACAATGTGGGTGTACTTATATGTGTATATACTATATATATATATATATATATATATATATGTATGATCAATAAGAATAAAACCGAATTAGATTCCTTGTCGGCAATAGCGACAGCGGTGGCAGAAAGCATAGGTTTATTTATACATGGGACGTGAGGTGATTAGTTGATTTGTATTTACTTTAGAATAAATTTAGTAAAATGTTCAAACGCTGAACATTGGTATTCGTATCGTACTACAATTTTTCCGTCATTTGCTCGGATTCGCAAGCGATACGGACGAAATGTATAATTTATAGCGTTTGTTTAGTTGTAAAATTATTCATTAACTTTTTGGTAGCAAATGTTAATTGTGCTTCGGTAGCCCATGTCCGCTGTTGTATGCGTCGAAAATTTCCATATTACACATTTATGCAGATTCAGGTATACGGGAAGGGTGGGACGAAGATTAGAGCTCGGGCGTAAAATTATCATAATTATTAAAAGAATACATTATATTTTTAATTTTTATTTAGACGGCATATAAGTAAAATATTAGTAAAATTTAGAAAACTTTGAATTCAATTAAATTTATAAAAGTGTACAAGTTTTCAAATTAGCGATTATAATTATAAATGTATGGAGCCGATAGTTGATAGATATAAGTAAAGAATTATTTTTTAACTTTTAAATTGTTTAATCCCAACAGATGATATTTCATGATTATGAAACATCGTCTACGAATAAAGGTGATACCTAAACACATTATCGAGTTTATTGTACGTAAAGTTAAAAACGGTTTTAATGTATGCACTAAGAAAGGATTTTCGTAAATCGAAATTTAATGGACTGGAACGGTTTTGAGCTCTGAGCTGGATGTACTCATTTTTTCATTTTTTGTTACCTAAGAAGTATTTTATTTTGTTTTAATATGTTTATTTTAATAATTATCAACTGAGTATATGTAAATTAATATAATATAAATAAATATCATTAGAATATCATTAGAATATCTTCAATTTTCTTAGCTGTTAAAAATTACAAGGATTATGGGTTTTTTAATTTTTTTTTTACATCGTAATAATAATTGTTCTAATATAAAATAGTAAAATATCCCGAGAAATATAGGATATTTAGCTAATTTTATAAATATTTCAAAAAATGTACAAAATTAATCCATTTTTGTTGTTCCACACAACATTTTTTCTCTCGAAAATTAAAATCCGTTCTTCAAATCACTATCGTTTACATTTTTTTCATTTCTGCATACTTTTTATTTCAAAAAACAGAAAGTGACGATTTTCTGTGTCTAATAATATTTTCTTCCAGAAAATAATCATTTGTACAGTATTATTACAAACAAAAAAAAAAGGTATACATATTTTTAATAAAGATCATAAGAAAAACATACTAGATTTTTTTACCCCGAGTAAATATCATACTTTTGCAAATAGCTTGTTAGGAGTGCCCTCCAGTCAGGTTTGGACGTTTCAGTTTACCTGAAATTAGCTAAAAAGTCAAGAAAAAAGTTAGATCATTGAAAACCGAGTAAATAATGTAACAAAAATAAACTATTATTGTTGTTATTATGGATCTCTGGCGTTATATTTCTTTCACGTCTTGATCGCGATATTCGTTCGGTTTTACGTATAGGATGTGCACGCCACACAATGGGATGATTCCAATATTTAGCTGGCCGAATGTCTCATTTTCAAAACCTACAAAATCCATAAAATGTATTGTTAATTATTTTTCATTTGAACATTTTGAGGATAAATTTAAAATTTCAGATCAATAGTTGAACATCAAATGAGATAGAGCTGTCTGAAAAGAAATATTTACCTTTTTATTAAATAGTACCCATTTTTACGCAACAAATTGTTAATTAATTTTATTCAGTAAAAATAATTTAAAAAAAAATTTTTTTACAGAATTTACATTTGTTAGATACTAATTAAATAAATAAATACTAATTACATTAAAGTATAATAATAAAAAGTTTTCCTCAACCCTATTTACAGTAATATTGCAATATTAAACAAATCAAATCCAAGTTTCCTATTATTTTTCCGCTTATAAAGGGTATTAGTAAAAAGTACGCAATATTATGCATTTTGAATGCATATATATTATGATTTAAATTATCAAGAATAATTGAAAAAAATAATTGCTTCAGACTTCACTAATTGGGTACTCGTATAATTGTACACGTTTTTCTTATACTACCTATTGGTTTAATATAAGTACATTGTATTATTACTCTATTTAATTTATAGTATTATAAAAATCTGCATAATATCGAAACTATATTAACTTTCAACATAATTTATAAAGTATAAAATATAATTTATAACTTTACATAAAGATTAAGAACAACAAACTATAATATTAAAGTAAGTAAAATGAACGATTTGTTCGTGTAATTATTTTCAAAGACTTATACGAGTATGTGTTTAAACTATTTTCAGTTTATGATTATTTCTTCATTTTATTTCTTATGACAATTTGAAAAATTAATAATCAATTAATGAGTAATTTATACATAAACATATTGATAATTAGCAAACTATAATTTAAAAATTAAAATATATTATGTTAAACATTTTACTAATTGATATTTTGATAGTGTGTTTACATATATCACACATTTATTGTTCGTTAAAATATATTTAATTTACATCAAAATCATTTTAATTCTCACGTAATGCGATACCTGGAAAAGAACATAATTGGATTTTTAATCGTGATTTAGTCAACGTTTTTCATTAAAACAGATATATGCAAACAGTTAATATTATTTCTTTTAAAACAAAAATTAAATAGTTTGAATTGGACTGATCAATATACAAGCATTGTTAAAAAATACATTTTAAAATATTATTTGATATGTTATTTCATATTGGTCAAAAATACCAAGAAACTTTAATAAACTCATAAAGAATAACATTGAATGACTCAATACTTAATTTAAATTCCCTTGAATAAAATGCTTTACTTCATCGGTTAGTGGTCTACCAAATATTTGCTTACATTTTAAGGGGAGGGGGCTATAAGTACCAAGATATCACTGACCCGTAGGGCTTCCTATTCCTATACATTCAACTACTAATTACGTACTGACACACTTTTTCACTACACCTACAATATGTTAGATTCAAATTTTAAACGGACTAGTTCTCATAATTGCCCTTCCTTAACAAATCCGCAATGATTCGCAATAATAATATATATACAGTGTACTCGAATTCAACTCTATAATTAAAATTTAATTTTAATACAAGAAGTCTTTCTTTAGTACATTTCATTTCCAAAATATCTTAATTATCATAATTTAATAAATGCACAACATCCTTTTCGATATTAAGAACATCCAAATTTATAAAAAGTTATTTTAAAAATAACATAATTAACTTTCCTAAATTTTGGGAGAAAAGGTTACCCCTAACTTGTGTCGCTTGTGTAAGCGTCTGTGCTGATTTTATTACCACTTGTAAAATCTTATAAAAATTTAGATAAACGTGTTTTTCGATCACTTTACTAATATAATTTTTAACAGGATCAAGTTTGGTATGAGTAGCTTTTATGCAGATTTTTTTCTACAGTCATCTTTGATTTTAATATAGAAATATATGTTATTAAAACATCCTAAAAAAATTTAAAATTACAATCAATTTATTTTGAAAAATGTAATATTTTAAAAATTAATAACTATTTCGTACATTTGGATTACAAACATAGATGATTAGATTTTATCTCAATCTCAAACATAAAATTCTGGGATTCATTATTTATTATCTAAGAGTACTATGAATATATTAAGAGGATCTAAGCCCTACCAAGCTCCGCTCCCCACACTATTTGCACCTATGATGATGCACTAAAAATAGGTACACAATATAACAACAGCGCAACATTAAAATGCATATTGAACGTAATCAATGAACAGTACAAATCGAATATTGGAACATGCATGGTATAGTAAACGGTAAGGTTTGTAGGTAACCGCGTAACCATGATCAGTAACGAGATGAAATCAGTGTTTGACATCGTGCCTTTTGAAGAGAAACACATCAGAGTCCCTTCGCGGGCGCCGGACCGAGACGCTGCTTCACCAACCGACTCCACGGTAAGTGAACTCTGCACCACAACGCTCAAATATCTGATCATATAATCATATAATTTCTATAGGGCGTGAACACAGGGGCGAAAATGATTATCTTGTGGACGAGACGACGATTATGTAGTAAAACTCATTGGTCACATGAGCGATCATAACATCGGAAATCGTGTAAAGTGTTTTTACTGTATTGTTCGTGTTCAGTAGATCGTTAGAAAATGTATTATGTTCCTTACGACAGCTGCTGGTGTAGTCTATGATAAACAACTGAATTTTCAGAAACAAAAGAACACGACCGCTATGGAATTGGATTATCGTTGGTACAAATTGTACTATAGGTATAGTCGTACCGCCGTAACTGCGGTGCATTGACGGAAACCGGGGAAAAGAGTTCTTGGAAGGGTTTACAATTTGTTGAAGAATTCATTGTTCCATGGGTAGTTAGAAGCTATACGTACTAGTATTTGATAATTTAATATATTATATATCTGTTTAGTGAATTGGTTGATAAATATAATTCTCAATGCAATTAATTATCGTGTAAATAACTATTATTGAATATAAAATATTTTTCGTAATTGAAAACAAAAATGAGCATTCGATACCTTCAAAATTTTTGTTTCGATATCATTATTTATTTTTTATTTATTTTTCCGCAGGTTCATAAATTATTTGCACATTGGGCTGTATACTTAATTTAATTACAATATATATTTTTACAAAGAACAATGACTTTAATTTTTCACCCATCAGAGCTTACAAATTCATTTATTTGCTTATATATTTTCCATTCATTTAAAAAATTCTTGCTTTAAAGAAAAATTTAAGATTTTTTCCGCTCCAATGAGCTTTTCAACAATGAAATATTTTTAAGATGAGGAAGGGGTTGCATAGAAATGATATTTAAAGAAAAAGTTATTCAGCACCTTACTGCATTGAAGTATTGAATCCCTATTTTCCAAACGAACAGCGGGTTAAACATAAAAATTAATTATGTATTGACACCTCATTTATAATCAATGAACGACCTTCAACTAAGTCAGCAAAATAATATGAAAGTTTTATTGAAATTACATCTGATTCATTGATGAAAGAAAATTTAAATCAATGCCATTAGGCAATTTCCTCAATTGTCACAAACAGTGACGTAAAGAAAAATATTTTTTTTTTTTTGAGAGGGAGAGGGGATTTAAATTTTAAATTCTTTCCTACATAAGTACCAACGTTTTAATTTTAATTAAACATAAGTTAAAATATAAAATGTGTTATATTAAGTTTATCGAGTCTATGGAAATAGTTTGTTTATGACATTATACTTATGACTTAAAATTATTGTATATTTTACAAAAAAAAAAAAAACATTTTTAGGGAGGGAAGTTATAGCATATTACTTGGCTTCGCCACTGGTCATAAAAGACCATATTAGCACTTTATCATTTTTTAAAAACGAAATACCACAACAAACTTGATGCCGAACCAGATATAAAAATTCAACTTTCATCAATATAGCCTAATATTAGGTATATTTGAAATAATAAAAGATAATTTTAATGAGATCATTAAAATTAGAATTTAAATGTTCTGTTTGTCCATTATTTTAAAAAATAGTTATTTCTGAAAATATTTTTTAAATTAAGTAAATATTGCTATTATATGAAATTATTTTATTATTATTATTTTATTTATTTATTTATTTTCTTTTTTTTTGTTACAATTAATTATTGTATATCGCATTAAAACCATTAAAACAAAGAAGGAGTTCCATGATAAAAGTGGGCATTAAAAAAAGTTGCACGGATAAAAAACATTGAAAAACGTTGCATTTGACGAAAACATGAGTTCAAAATGTTTTAGAAGAAAATTTTGAATAGAAAATCGTCACCTTTAAACATTTATAACGTTTATCAAAATAATTAAAACATTTGTAAATTTGGAAAAAATCGTTGGCCAAGCGGTATTCATTTAAAATACGTAATGCCATATGTTATAATGCCAGATTTTATAACCTGTTGCGTAACTTGAATATCTTATCCAAATATTAAAATGTAGCTGGTTAACAACAATAACAATATAATATATTATGCGAACCCCATAATGGCATTAAGTTTTATATACTGCCGTGGCAAGGGGAAGTATAAAGGTATTTGAATTTCACGGAATGTCAATCGATATTCAACAGTTATCGTAAACATAATAATAATATGTAACTATGAGGGAAAGCACTTGAAACTTTAAACAATCAAAATAACATTAAAAAGTCGTACAAATTCAAAATACAACTTTGTACTCGAGTTTTTCGTAGCTGTACAAATCGCGTTAGTGTGTATCTCGATACAAGGCTATCCGAGATCGTCCGTTATGATTACAAAAAAGCTACATAAATCCTGAGCTCTTCTGACCAATATAATAATATGTAACGAAAAATTCGCAAAGTGTACGATACTCTAATATTATTACTATCTTTTTCACTCCAAGACCGACTTCGGTCGTTTATTTAGGTACAATCACGACGACGACGACGACAATATTGATCTGTTTGAACATAATAAAATTATATGGGTTACGGTCATTGCATATAATATTCAAAGAATGATTAGATGTGAATAACAGTGAAATACATGGAGGTTTTTATGGATAAAAATGTCCCATTCATGGGCTATTGTCTTTTGCAAGGAGTTATCGACCGAGCATAGAGCTCAATCGAAACAATTAAATTTTCAGATCAACAAAATAGTAAACCATATATTACGGACGAATGAAATTATTTATTTTCATAATTCTCTGGAATGTTACGTCACGTCGTAGTATTGCGTATTGAATGCATGTTTGCTATTTATTGAGATCTATTGGTCATTGTATACAATATATGATCTTGCAGATTGTAAATATTATTGATCGAATGAAAACCCATTTCATGTATTATTTTTGCAATATCAGTAACGGCCCAAATTCTAACGATTCATAGTGTCGTATATTACGTTATTGTTTGCGTCCGAAGTAAAGGTGAATTTTTTCATTGTTTTTGGTGTTTATGACAATAAACATGAAGTTCTATAAATGGTTTTATAATACATATGTTTATGCTTATTATAAATAAATCCTATCAATATAATAAATATTATCAGCTATTCGGAGGTGTCCAACTGCTTCGAAAAAGGCCAAATACAATCTCTTAATATTATTTAATATTATTGTTATTCTTGTTACATTATTCATTATTATTATTACTTACTATCTACCATAACAAAAAATTGTAAAAAATTTCATTATAAAAATAAAAGTGGCAAAAAATCGTAATTTTTAACCACACTTGCATAATATTATGTGGATAATCCTATGTATGTACAAAATGGTCAGGGAAATTGAAAATGCTTTTATCCGAGAAATAATTCAGATAAACCCATTGAAACAAACCGTAGAACTAGTTCGGATACACGCTTTATAACGAACCAAGAACCAATTCAGATGTTTTGGAACATTTTGAAAATTAAAATTAAAATTAAATACAAAATTAAATTAAATCGTAGTTTTAAAAAATAAAATTATCGATCATTATTGTAATCAACTCGATGGTAATTTGTTTGCCAGTATTCTTTAGGCAACGTGATTAAAATATGAAAGTACTTTAGTTTATTCATAGATATATTTATTGAATGCAAAATAAAATACCCCAAGGCAAGGACTATAAAAAATTAACTAAAAAAACGTCTTTAGTGTAAAATATTTTAATGACATTGTTTGATACTTCAGTCACAAAGAGACGAGAGATATCGATTATTATCAAAGCGTAAAAAAATAAATATATTTGATAGTTATACAAAACTATAAGCAAATTTGTATGTGTTAAGGCGCGTCCAGACGGAGCAGCTTTTGCCGTGAGGCAAATACGTGTCAATACGGTGCGACATTTATTTCCCGATTATCTTCCAGTAGACAATAATTTGGACTAAATCAGTTAGTGTCAAAATGCTGCTATTTTAATAATAATATATTATTAATAATAACTTTAGAGTTGTGTCATTTTTAATGGGCAACGAAGTGCACGAGGTCAGCTAGTAATCTATATTTTTGAATCTCAAAAAACATGAAATAAAAGATTTTTGAAAAATCATTATTGATCTTTATACTTTTGAAAACAGAAAATCTTCAGTATCGACATTTTGATAAAATAAAAGTTGTATCCACTGGAGATTACAACAAATATCAGCTTTACCTCAGTGAAAAAAGTTTGTTCTGCTACTAATTACTTAAAAAATAATTTAAATACTTAAAAAATAAGTACTGATGCCACGCGGCAAAAGCTGCTCCGTCTGGACGCGCCTTTATATATAGATTTAGTATTATAATAATGTACAAATTGTGTTAATTTAATGCCCGGAATAGGCATCATTCGATCATTAATAAAAGTAAACTCTTACCCGGATACTTCAATGTCCTATTTTGCATAGTGTTTTTTCTCTAATGTAAATTAATTTGTTTTGAAAACTATTTTCCTACTTTATTCATTTTAATCTTAGAAGTTCTAAACACAGAATAATATCAGAAAATGAATGCAATAGTATCAAGGCCAGGGGCAAATTAATTTGGAGGCCCTTGGACCATAATAATAAGATATGATAAACAAAATACTCACTAAGAATTACAAAATTCTTGCAAACGTATTTTTCTAAACCTTAAGCAGTCAAGCTAATTAAAATGCATGTACTGAATTACATTCTTACATAATATAATTGAATATTATTCAATAAACTCTTTTGACTGCGCGGCTAAACATGCTCTTACGCGCGCATTGTATGACTGTATAAGTATTATTCATTATAATATGTAGATGACACAAAGAAGATAATTTTTGTCTCAATAACGGTGGTCAGTAACAGTTCATTATTATTAGTTATTATAAATCAAGATTTTACAGGGGCTCCCTCAAAAATATTTCAACAATGAGACCTGAGGCAAAATGGTTCCGTTGCCCTCCCCTCTGAACGGCCTTGAATAGTATCGAATAGTTTCCGCTGACATCGTCATTTTTAGAAAAAAATATTCATTTCGATTAACGTGCATTGCCATAAGACAATGGCAGCGAATAAGGTGATTTAAGAAGAATGTAAGGAGGAATTAATGAAGACTTTCCCGATAACAAGTCTTTTACGCTGGGACTTTTATTAAGCCGTGGTAGGGTTTATCATATTTTATTAGAGACGTACAGACTTGCAATCGACATTTATCAGAGTGTCACCTCAGGTTTTCTCTGAGACGCGGTCTTACATGAGACCCGATCCTAACCAATAACCGTTTTCCACTCTCAAATATATGCTTTAAATAACGATCAACGATAGCCAGAACAATAGAAAGCAACAAGTTATATTTTTTAGATTCTGAACGGAGTGAAGAATGTATTGATTTTACAATGATGTGTGTTTTTTTTTTTTTTTTTTTTTTTGTGTCTGTCGACACGATTTGGGGTAGTAAAAATGCTTCGATTGCCTTATGTAGCAACTTTTCTAAAAGAAAAGTGAATTTATTTGGTACTTTAAGGGGTCAAAAGTAAAAAATTTCCAATATTTTTTAAATGCGACGGGAAAAACCATAAAAAAATTTGGGAAAAACGGGAGTTTTTACGCAAAACCAGTTTTCGACATAATCAAATTTTTTATTTTGCTATAACTCAAAAACTAATCGATGTAAATACTTGAAATTTTCACCAAATGTTTAGATTAGCGTTCTCTATACACCATTAAATTTTCAAAGTATTTTGACTTTTATTAAGCTATTTATAGACGATTGAAATTTTCAATTTTTTTAAGTATTTTTTTTTTAAATAACGATAAAATTTTTTTGGCTGCCCAGAAAATCTTGAAAATTTAATACAAGGTTTCTTATAAGTTGTTCCTTAACTGATAAAAAAAAATTTAAAATCGTAAGTCACAATTTTTTTTTATAAGTGCTCAAAGTTCCAATTTATACGAAATATGTAAAAATCACGATAATTTGCAAGTTATTTTGTAGATAAAAATTCATAAAATTTTTTCTGTTCATACTTAAGATTCAAAATTTTAACACTAGGTTATCTATAAGTTACTCTTGAAAAATCTTTAAAAAAATTTCTACCGGAATTAGAGGAAAAAATGTTATGACTGTTTGAAATTTAAATATTTACGAAATTGCATAAAATAGCGATTTATTCTCAAACGATTTTAAATATTTGTTATAATTCAAAAAGTATAAGTCGCAGATTTTTGAAATTTCTACCAGCTGTTAAGATTGGTATTTCCATTATGTCATATTTTTTTCAAAATATTATATTGATTTTTAAGCCACTTATAGACATTTAAAATATTCGATTTTTTTACATTTTTTATTTATAATCGGTGATAAAAAGAATTGGCTTGTACAAAATATTTGAAAATTGAATAGAAGATTCCACAGAAGTAGTTCTTAATGTCATTAAAAAATTATTAAAATCCATAGGCAAAATTTTTTTTTATAAGCGTTTGAACATCGAATATTGACATAAAATTACATTTAAAATATAATATAATGTATAATATTCTAGACCAGGCGTGCCCAACCGGCCCATGACCATTTTATAAGAATTAGAAATTTGTATAGGTTTTATTAAGTTTTTAAGAATTTAAAATATTTTACAATTTTTAATTTTTATATGTGTAAATGTAAAACATGCTACCTACAAATAAATAAATAATTAAATAATTTAAGTATATAATACATTTTAGAATATTAATAGAAATAAATTAGTGTGAAATTTGGGCTTGTTTTTCTTTAACAAATCTTTTAATATTCGGAGTGAAATGTGTAACGCCAATTCTTAATAAGGAGTGTAAGTGTTCATCAGTTAAACGAGATCTTTCTGAACATTTTACGTAATTCATGCGTGAAAACGTTTGTTCGCAAATATAAGTAGAACCAAATAATGTAAATATACGCATTGATAATTCTTTTATTTTTGGAAAATCATCAGTAAGAGTCTTATAAAAATGTATTAAATCTGTATTTTTATCTGTGATATCTTTATATAAATCTTTCTAGAATCTAGACTGACAAACTATGTCGCTGTATGCAACTGCCAACCCATCATAATTGAAAAATATATTTATCGTTTTAAAATAAAATATACTTTTTACAATATTTATAAATAACAATGTATTATATCCTAGACAAACATATTAACTCCGTTCAGAATCGTTATTCGTATACAATGATATCTATCATTGCATTCAAATTTAACAAATCCATTGTAATAATGACCTATCCTATAAACGAGGTGCACTCCACCCCAAACTGTACAGCAGAGCGAGGCCCATCTGGTTTTTTAATACGCATATAATCAATGAACTATTACTATAATATTCATATTTTTATTTCATTTGAATTCCATAAAATACGTATACTCGACGACATAATATGATTATATTATAATCATACGACCATGAGCTTCCTTTATGATTTTTATTTAGAAATAATATCAAATACTGTGAAGATTATAGAACCGAAATTCATTTGCTTTTGCTACTCGCGTTTCGGTTTCATTATCGTTTTACATTTATAAACAATACATGCTTTAACTGTAGCCAACAATTATTATTTAGTTCAACGTTTTACAATTTAGTATACTGAGTAATATTTTTAATCAATTGCAGTAGCTGTACATTATACTTATCGAATTACGATTTTAAATATTTGCCAATGCAGTGATACTTTTAAATGAAATACGCAAAATAAAATTACGTTAATGAGTTTAATCATAAATACTAATTATTATTGATAAGTATAAGCAAATGTTTCGTTTACCAACAAATAAGTTAAAATGTATTAAAATGTAATTATTGATTTAAAACAAGAAACTATAATGTAAATTTATAACTTTTGAACTTTATATTTGTAGTAAAAAAATATATATAGAAATTAATTTTTATTCAAATGATAGCATAAGCTTATTGCGCCTTTCATGTTTCAGCGAAATTGTATATTGTGGCATTGGTAGAAGCATAGGTATCCACACAAGTTTCAAAAAATAATATAAAGATCAAGATCATGTTGCCTTAAAAAAATGACTAAGTCAGGTTAAAGGTCAACAATATATGAACCTTTATCAACCATATTATTATGCGTTCAGTATTTTTAAACAAATAAACTGCGAATTTTTTTCTAGAGGTCATATCGATAAACAAAAAATGTCAAAAATCAATTAATTTATCATAATACGTATTTTAAGTGAAAAATGAATGAGCAGACGTGATGCATTTTTAAGAATTTCCTTATTAACAAAATAGTTACTGTTGTTACAAATATCTTTATTTTTAATTTAATTTTTTTAAACAAAGATCACATCATTGCCTCATTCCATCTGCAATCACACCTTAATGACATGCGTTACTAGTTTCACAAATGGCGCGTAAAACTTAACGAGACCAAATCATGTCATATAACATTCACTCTCCGGAAAAATACTCCTCCTCCAATTTTTTTCAACAACATTCCTTTTCCTACTAACACAAACGCAAAGTATCTTGGTTTGATTCTTGACAAGCGTCTAACCTGGTCTCCCATATTCACTCTAAAAAGTTAGCTGTAAATCAACGTTTCAGAATACTAAACACACTCATTAATAAACAAGCGAAAACCACCCTTCACAGTAAAATAACGATATTCAAATCTCTAATAAAACCTATGTGGTCATATGGAATAGAACTCTGGGGTGCCGCCAAAATTTCAAACATAAACAAAATCCAAACTGTTTAATCCAAAATCCTCCGTCGACTACTCAATGCTACTCCTTACATATCCAACGAATCTATTCACAAAGACCTTAACATTCCCACTGTAAAACAATCCGCTATAGCCCGTTACAAAATCTTCCACAACCGCCTCAATAACCATCCAAACACCTTAATAAATAAACTATCCTCGCTCACACTTCCCGATAACCCGACCCGTCGTCTCAAAAGATCATGTTGTAGAGATCTAATTCAACAATAACAAATAACAATAAAACCATAAAAAAAGTAACTATACACTCAAACTCAGTAAAATTTTAATATAATTTAAAACAATAATGTCAGTAGGAGTGCCTCCAATGGGGGGCTTCTTCTCATGTGAAGCAAGTCATATAAAAAAAAAATTCAAGTTGTTGCGGTTTTTCGTTTTTGAGTTAGAGCATTTTAAAAAAAGAACCGGATGGGCCTCGCTCTGCTGTACACTTGGGGGTGAAGTGCGACTCTTCTTAGGATAGGTCATTATAATAGATTTGTTAAATTTGAATTCAATGATAGGAGCGAGGCCCATCTGGTTCTTTTTTAGTACTACATACATCATTAAATGTTTTGTAGAACTTTTATGTACAAAATATACATTGTATATATATTCTATATAATAATGTATACACACAGGCACGTCGTCAAGGGAGGGGCCTTAGGGGGCCCGGCCCCCTAAGAAATGTCAGTGTCCCTGGACTGGTCCCCTTGATTTTTATTTGTAAATATTATGCTGTATAATATATAGTTGTCCCAAACCGGCTAAATCCTAAATGTACTCGTATATTATATGGTACTCCAAATAGTTAACGATCGTATAAAAAAAATTCCGAGATACTATTTTATAAATATTCGTCAATAATAAAAGATGGACAATAATATGTCTATTAATAGATTGAAAAATAGAAATTCCAAATACGGGTATTGAACGCACATTTGTTATTAGATATTGTCTAACAGGCCCCCCACATCATATTTTTGACCCGGGTACAGAACTAAAGCTGGGCCCCTCTTAAATAACAATTAATTTTTCGATATGAATACACTCTAAATATTAGTTTTATGTATAGATTATATAGGAGTAGGTATAATTAAAAAATAAAATATCAACAAATGTATAGGTGTCCTTTATAAATTGAAAACATGTGTAATATTACGTACATAGTACAAATTTAAAATGTATGTTAACAATAATTGTTAATTATTAACGACGCGTCGCCAACGCCGCTTTGATGTTTGCACAATTGACTCACGGCATCCTGGAAAAAATGTATTAGAAATATTTTTCTAATTTTTTTTGAAGTAATTATTTGCATGAACGCCGGGCCCCAGTACCATGGGTCCTCCTAACCCTCCCCCCCTTTGTGGGGGCCCTGTTGTCTAATAAGAAGAGGAATGGTATTGGTTGCAAAAAAACAGAAATGGGCCAACAAATATTGGCCCCCTTACAGAAATATCTCTGGTTACGTGCCTGTACACACAATAAGTGACAACTTATAATTGTAAATCGACTAATGTTCAGACACTTGAAAATAATCTTTGCGGAGCGTGAACTATTCAATCTTTACGGTAAAATATAATACCCGTTAAACGTGCGTCTCCGCTATATTCGTAAGTATGCCGTATAAATGGAAATAACAAATAGTGAATGGATACAACGTATAATATTATATTTTATGTATTATAATTTCGAATTATGGTTGAGAAGAATTTATTTGGATACGATGTTCGTAGAATGGTCGTAGCGTTAGTAGAACCACTGCAACATATTTATTCGTGAATACATATCTTTAAATTAATTATAACCACTGAAAAATATCGTAGAAAAAAACTAAAGAACAGTTCTAACTAAATAATTTATTTATGCTGACCGTATAATTGATGTAAAAACGTGAGTCTAAATCCCGAGTGAAAAAACCAATTACGTGTTATTGATTTATTAATGATTATTTCTTAATTTTTTTTAATCAATTATTCTAATAATAATTCTTTTAGAGCGATAAAATACAACAAAAAGTTTCATACCACTAAGCTTAATAATTGAGATTATCAATTAAGTACCTATTTCAGATCAATCAAATTGTACTCAACAGTTTCCTTGGATAGATGGAAACAAACCGAGATAATTACCTGTAAAAATGATGAATTATTTGAAACAAATATGAGATTTCTGTTTGTATTTTTTTTATGCAAAATTGGTTATCTCGTATAATAGAAGTCAATCCAACACATTTATTTCGTCGTATTCTATGTATAATAAAAACATTCTAAATATATATCTCATAGAAAGTTCTTAATATGACGTCACAATACTATGGACCTTTTTTTTAGTTATTTATTGTTATGTTTCAAGCTGATCGCAAAAGCATAATATTAATCAATATACTCTAAAAATGTTGATGGAAAAACAGTTTGAGACTATTGTCGGTTTGTTTTGATACCTAAATGTATTACCACCCGTGACTGAAGCAAATAAGTAATATAGAAACGTACTTAAAAACAGAGATGCAACTAGGGCGATAATAATACACGCTCAGAATGTATATATTTCAATTGTAAATTATTTCTAAACATTATACCGAGTAATCGTTAGTTTTTATTTCTAATACTTTATCATTATTCAGTTGGTTAAAGAAAAATAAATTGAACGTAGCATTGCAGGATACAGGTTTTCTAGGGAAATTGCATTAACCGTATTTTTGTGTCTGTCCTCTTCTA
Organism: Sipha maydis; assembly: GCA_034509805.1. Taxonomy (NCBI): domain Eukaryota; kingdom Metazoa; phylum Arthropoda; class Insecta; order Hemiptera; family Aphididae; genus Sipha; species Sipha maydis. The sequence goes on along the minus strand of JASXSY010001627.1, from coordinate 92,729 downwards.
CTTAACAATTCATAGGTAATGACTGCCGTTAACTAACCATAACAGCAGCTTCATTGGTTGTACGGAATCGACGAGGAGGATAATTTGATGGTACCGTTAGCAAAAAAGAATCAAAAGTAAATATTACGAAAGTTAGTAAACATCGATCATCGTCAAATAAACTAATTTCCAGCAGTAAATTCGATAACTGGAAATGGAATAATTCTCGCTACTGCCTTCGTCATCTCAATCGTAGCCTTGACCCATAATTACTTTCGTATCGGTTACCAACAAAATTATACAAATTTCAAAAATATGTTCATACACGGGACGGATGGATGGGCAAAACAATTTCATCAACATATACTATTAAAATTACTTGGATGTGTCTTTCGGATCTGATGTAATATACCCTATGCCTAGTTAGTGCCTATGTCTCGTTTTTTGTTCTGACCGTTTTATTTGTTTAACCTCATAACGATGTGCTTCCAAGCAGATTACATATTAGCATTAAATAAGCTGGTGGCTGAAAAGTATTTTCGTCTATTAAAATAGAATATTCACTAGGTCAAATGTTCAAAAGGAGAAAAATATTTGAGTAACAATTAAACCATTTTAAAATATAGCCGGTGCAAAATTTACATAGAAAAAAAGATTACGGGAACGAATAACTTGCGAATATAATGAAGTTACGATTACGTATATATGAATAATATACGTACATATATTATTTACCTATATTGGATATAAGTCTAAATATATATATATATGTGTGTGTGTGTGTGTGTGTGTGTGTATGGGAACACACTAGTTGCCTCCCGAAGTCAAAAAGGTCAATGATTTTTATACGAGTTGCCTCCTGACGTACCCTAAATTTTATCGTAATCGAAAAAGGTCTGTACTAGTTGCCTCCCAACGAACAGGTAATAAATGTATAAATGGTTCCAAACATTTTCAAACTTCATAATGTATCAAAATAAGTTCGAAGTCGTAATTTATGACTTTTGTGCATTGCAGACCTATACGTATAGTCTATACGACTTTCATTAAGATAATATTATACTATTTTGTGTAATGATAACTGATAAGATATAATAAAAACCAGACTTGAGCCAAACAAGTATAACTATATAAGCTATCGAGTATCTTTAGTTGATTTCCAACATTCGTGTCTCATGTTGTACAATTTGCAGACTATTTGGTAGATACATATATATCAGAGGATTCAATTTTTCCTCCTCGTTTATGGGCTGAAAAAAGTTCAAGCATTCAGCGCACGACTAATGCATGTGAATCTTTTCATAGCAAATTGAATTATCGCTTCTAAGAAAAATGTGTGCTTGCAGACAGTCAAAAACCATATTATACAGCAAAAATTAAAAATAAATTCATTTTTATGCAAACATTTTGATTATATTATTTGAAATAAAAATGTCACTTTGGAAAAAATCGATTTAAGTATTTATTTAAATATGTCTCAAAAAGTATAAAATAGCGTATAAAAGTGTAAAATATGCCCTAAAAACAAAAAGGACTCAAAATATGCATGATATGCAAAATAAAATTTCAAAACTAGCTTTATGAAAGCATGAAACATATTTGTTTCGTACTCGGCTATTTTGTAATTGTGCAAAGTAAATATGCAAATGCTTCAATTCTTCTGCCCTACCTATAAACTATAACAGAATATATTATATAATTTTTTTTTTTTATTGATTAATTATAGTATTATTTTTAATATAATTGTGTACCTATTATCTAAGATTTTTTTAAAATAATTACAATAACAATTATTTAATAATTCTAAATTTCTAAATATCTATATATTATGTTACTATAATAATTTATGAACCACTACTTTAGTCTATACGGGAGGCAACCAGTGTGTAAATTCTTGGGAGGTAAATCGTATATAATTTTTAATTACCTGATCATCGGAGGCAACTACCCACTGTGCATTGCGAGTTACACAGCATCGACGCGATGTTGAATTTGGATCACAAAAAAACATCACTAACTAACATCAGTGCGATGTTTTATAACCATTTCATAAAAATAACGTTATTTATGTCAATAAGTAACATCACATAGATGTTAATTATGAAACACAGAATCGACATTATAATGTTTAATATATATGCCATAATTTATTAATAACCACGCTATAATGCTATAATATTGGAAAGTCATATTCCGAAAATATCTGAATAACAATGTAATAATGTACGACATACATGATAATATACTATTTTCAATTGTGGGTAAACATGTAAAACTATTGCAATAGCATTAAATATAATAAATGAGATATTTTAAAAAATATATTTTAAGAAAATACCCAGGACAATGGGCTATCGAGGATTATCATTGTTAGTGTTTTTGCCATCAATTTTCCTCTTCGGACACTATCGGCTGCACTAACAACTAGTTTGCCATATAACATGTTAGCATACAAGCCAAGCCGAATCATTAAGTTTATAATTTTTCTGTAAATCTGTTTTAAAATTGTTCATCCGTATGTTTCATTAGCTGATAAAATGTATGAAAAAATAACTTTACAAAATTTAAATATCACTATTAACACTTCTAAAATAAAAGATAAATACACTATGCTAAAAAATCAGAAAATTGTTATTGTTAGGCATATAGTAAAACCACAAAATGAATCTCAGTATAAGTTAATAGTTCAAACATTTTTAAATTGTTCAAATTTTTATTCTTCTCCCTCACTATCATCTTATTTAGGAGCTTTTATTGTTGAAACTACATTATTATCTGATGAATTTGTAATAAGTGTTACAGATGTAAAATATAAATGTTTTTTTGTACCTATATCAGATAAAAAGGCAATTGTAACAACATTAGTTCATTGTATATCTGAGTTCTACTAGTTATTTATATAAAAATTGTTAATATTCAGTATCTATTTTATTTATTACATTATTATATTTATTTTATTGATGTATTATATTTAAATATACTATAACATAATTACCTGTATGTTAATATGTTTATAAAAATAAATATTATTTGATCTTGAAAACTGTATTGTAATTATAATACCTATAGGTTGTTAAGTACCTACTGTTGTCATGTCCTTTATTTATTTAATCTTAAGTGATAGTACTACCACTGACCTACATCAATATTTCAAAGGTCAGCAAAAATTCATGTTAAAAAAAGATATCTATAGGTGTTTAAGTATACTTAAAAAATCTTTTAAATTTTTGTGAGAATTAAGTAGAAATTTTACAAAAAATCACAGTATATCTGATGAAATTAAAATTAGTTCATTAACTAGATTCTTGGATTCTTGGTTCATAATTGTAATCATATTTCTATATCAGTAGTTAATATTAACTCTTAAAATCGATGTTTAATAATCTCTTGTATTTTTCCACTCACTGCATCTGATAGGTAGGTTAACTAGTGCGTAGGTTAGGTAGGCATATTAAATGTGTAAAATTCGTGACATCAGATCATATCCCGGATGGGACGATCAATATATTTTTTGCATTTTTTTCATGTTAAATAATAACTTGCATACGACATCTAGGTAATGTCGCGAGAAAATATGTATGCAATATTACATGCATGTCAGCAAAGACGGCCGATTAGCAGTTGTAGGAATGTTGTTTGAACTCCAATGCGACTCACATTGCGATGTTACATGTTCCAATAAAACATCGCTACAACATCGAAGCGATGATTCAGTGTACAGTGGGTAGTGTAGATTAACCATTTTATTTACGATAAGGATGGGAGGCAATTGGTATATTTTGGGAGGCAACTAGTGTGCTCCGGTGTGTATGCATAGTAAAACCTTTGTGTGAATTGCACTCGATATAAATAAATATATGATGATAAATTTTGGTTTTGAACATTTTCAAATAATTTACCTGAAATAATAATAAATAATTACCAATTATAACAAACTTCAAAAAGCAACCAGACTATTAGCTACTTTTTACGTAGAGATCAACGGTTTTTGTTTTAAGAGAAGTTATTCTAATCTAAATGAAAATGAAAATTATATTATACTATAATATGAATTCTAAGTATTTTTTCAAATACTACTTAATAATTATAAGAAAAGAAAAAGTATACTTCGATTTATTTTCGACACACAAATCTGTCCATTAACATGGTGTACCACAATACTTATCTATACTCAATCCATCAACGATACTTAATTTGTTTCTTGTAACTTGTATTCTATATAGAAGTAGTTATTTTATTATTGTATCAGTCTTATATTTTTCTAAGAAATATGAAGATCATGATGTTGATGGATTACGTCTAATTCGTGAGTATCGAGCATTTTATGTACTTAGGTCACAGGAGATGTAGGTGATATTTGTACAAACTTTCTTTACCTCGAAATCGAAACACGATAAAAATCAATAAATGTTATCGTAAGCTGATTATTATTGTATATTGAAGTACATACATACACAGTGAATATTATACACGTTAGCATTGACAGATAATGTTTTCTCTTGTAAATGTGTTTTTAAATAAAAAAATATTTATACAGCTAACTGTGAAATGTATACAATTTTACAAATATAAAATACAATTTAAAAATAAAAACAGAATCCGGAATTAAATAACAAAATTATTTATTGTAAGTTTTATGTAGGAGTGCAAAATTTGAGAAAAACAAAAAAACTAACGAGAAAAAGAAACACGCTTGATAAAGCTGAATAGTTAAAAATAAAAAGTGACACATCACATTCAGGATGTTTTGAAATATTATTAAGAGGATAAAATAATGAATCATTTATAAATAAGTAATAAAAGGAAAATTAAGTAAGATTGTCAACCGTACACAAACGAGAAAAATATATTGACATTTTTTGAGAAAGCTCTTGTAAAATAGATAGAAATGTAGTTATAGACATTTTGTATAGTTTCTAAATAATTAGAGCTAAAGGCTCTGAAATATTTTATTTAAATGTTCAAATAGCAGAGAAAAATGATTAAATACTTGCAATATATTTAAATATAGGTTATGTATTGCATTTATTTTATATAACACCAAAGATAATATAATATAATAGTAATAAAATTTGTACGCACCGGCGGAACAAACATAATACAATTTATAAATACAATGATTTTGCCTTTTACTTGTTAAAGTTCGAGTCGACTGTTCAAAATTACGTATATTTAGTTCATAATAATCTAACTTTCTCCATAATTCGTTTTTCTACACATATTTTTCAAAATACTCCAGGCGTTTATTTATTTTTTTTTTTTTCAATACTTTTGGACAGATCTGGGCATAATCTTATGGAACATTAAACTCAAATTTTGTTTTTCAAAGATTGGATATATGAACGTGTGTTCTAAAACTAAACTATTAAATAATGAAATTGATAATTGACTATGTGAATATACGGTTCAATAATAAATTAATTTTTTTTTCTCGTGCAATATATGATAATAATTATATAATTATACACAATACATCCCCACGTGTATGACTCTATAGAGTGTACTATAGGTAGTACCACTATACTAAATACACTACAAGTCTTAACTACAAGTAGAATATATATATACCTATGTTTATATGTACTTACTTAGTTACCGCTTATTAATTATTTTGATCAGTAATTATATTTTATGAATCATAATACATATTATACTTACACAATGAACGTTAAGAATTGTATACCAGTTCGTAGAACAATTTAATAATTCTAATAAATTTTGACGTGTTTATGTTGTTCATACAACAATAATTCTACATATACTTTGATTAAATATTATCTCGGAATATCTCAAATATTTTTTATACATTTATATATATTAATTAATTATTTTTTTTAACTACATCATACAATTTATTGCTGTTGAATTATAAAGAATACGATTACAATAACCTTTTGAAGTGTAAAAATCAAACAAAATGTATGCTCTCACAAACCACACTGACGCAAGTGTTTACGTTGACATGTCGAAACGGGATCAATAATATAATTACTATCGTGAACAACACGCTTTGTAACTTTCTATAATGATGTATGTAATAAGATTGGATATAATATTGTTTAATTATATAATAATATATTGAGCTGTAATCACTCCATTTGAGTACAATCGCAATGTTGTAAATTGATAAATATTTAAAATTAAATCCAAATAATGTATTTTTATTTTATATAAACATGCATAATACGATTAAATACTACGCATAAAAATACACTCTGCAGCTACATCATTTACGATCGACGAGCATAAAAGTAGCATTGTCATGGTCATCATCATCTGATCATACGTTCGAAATCGTTTGGATGATAAATGTTTTATTAGTTTTATTAAATATTTGCTGAGACGAAATGTATCCTCAATACATTAACAAGCGTTTAAAAAGCATGGGTACTAATTAAAATGTGCATAACGAGATAGTTTACTTATGACGTTACGTTCAAATTTTAACGGGCGTCGAGTGACTAACTCGCAGAGTGAGGGTCACCAACCTGTGACCAAGGCCTTAGCCGAAGCCCACAGAATTTTTCAATTGATTTAAACGGAATTATCGATAACATTATAGATATAATAAAAATTAAAATTAAAATAATAAAAACAAGTAGTTAAGTTTATACCAATAAAATTATATTTATGTTATATTTAATTAAAATTATCAATATTAAAATTTAATATTTAATGAAATAAGATTCATATAATTGTATTCATTTAATGAATTATACTTAGAAAAAAAAAAATGGTAACAAATAAAAGGAAGAAAAAACGAAGGTGATAACACCCTTCCCGAGTTACAATTTCAGAGTATGAGGTCGGTTAAATTGATCGATGGGTGCATGAAGAGTGCTAACTTTACTTTGAACTATTTTTAAACTTTGTTTAGTGTCTGGTCCGTTCGATCGACTGATCAGTGTCTGGACCATTCACGAAACAATTATTAACCTAGTTAAATAATATTTTGATGTTAGGTCTGTGTAATAGACTGACCGTGTCTTGACAGTTTAAAGATTAAAATTTTTTTACGTTTGTCGACGGTTCAATTAACTAAATCTGTGCATGCATTGACTGTTGGAGTTGATATATATATATATATATATATAGTTAGTTATAGTTATAATTATAGTTAATAAGCTCGAAAAGTCAATTTCATGCATACATAAATTCATATGTGCAGACTTTGAGATTTTAGGACTAGGGGCGATTGCCCCCATTGCCCTTGAAAATCGGCGCCTATGCATGAGTTTATATATATATAAACTCAGTCGTGTCCAGACCTTGGTTTTCGGGGAGGCACAAGACATTTTTAAATCAGCAATACCATTTGTTTAGTTATATAGGTTTTATATAGATATAAGACTTTTTTCCTCCGGTTATGATTTTTTGCTGGACACAATCCACCAGGAGGGCAGTGCCCACCCTCCATGTAATTACGCCTATGTATAAACTTGACTTTAATGTTTATATATTACATTTATATTTCCTATACTTATACATAATAACTTATTATTAATAACTAATAAGTAATAACGAGTGGACACTGCGTACCTTGTCCCACTCTCAAATGGCGCTATCATTATTACCCACTGTGCATTGCGAGTTCACAGCATCGTCGCTATGTTAAATTTGGGTCATAAAAAAACATCACTAACTAACATCAGTGAAATCCAAAAATACAAAAATCCAAAATTATTATTAAATGTTTTGAATTGATGAAATCGTTCATTCATTGATTTAACTGCTTGGTCAATAACAAAAAGAAAAAAAATCATGTTTGAACTTTAGTTCGGCATCTTCAATTAAATCATCAGTTTCTTCATAACTGAAATGTGACTTTTTGATTCTTTTGCGGGTTTTTTTAAATTCTATTTCGATATTCAAGTCGTCTGAAATTGTATTGGCTGTTATTTTAGCAGAATCAAAACCTGTAGTACGATATTGTTCAAAAAATGTTAGTAGTCCATTTAGCAAATTAGTGGATATTTATGCTTTGCAAGCTCTTACTTACAATATTGACTTCTGATAGAATTTCATTCCAGATCACTAAACTAAAAGATAAACTAGAAAAGAAACACTATGCTAAAAAATCAGAAAATTATTGTTGTTAGGTATATAGTTAAACGACAAAATGAATCTGAGTATAAGATAATAGTTAAAACATTTTTAAATTGCTTAAATTTTTATTCTTCTCCCACACAATCATCTAATTTAGGAACTTTTATTATTTTAAATATTTAATATATTTTTAATAAATTTAAATATCTTTAAAATAAATAATTTTAATCAGGATTCATCAAAATATTTGTTGCATCAAATATTCCTCGATATATTCAATATACTCACTCTATTTCTATATCAGTAGTTGATATTAACTCTTAAAATCGATGTTTAATCACCTTGTATTCACCCTCATACTACATCTAATAAGTAGGTTGGTTAACTAATGCATAGGTTAGGTAGGTGTAGCGCCGCTGAAGCAATGCGAAAGCAGTTCCCGCGGCGTCGTCGATTCAAACAGGAAAAAAAAAAGAAAGGTGTATTAAACGTTGAAGTGATAATTCAGTGCACAAAGGGTTACAACCGTCTCTACATCAAATTTGAAATTTAGCGGAACCTTCAATAAATGAACCTTACAACGGTCCCAACACCGAATTCGCTTTTTGGTCGAACTCGGTGCATTCTATGTTAAATCTGGTATGCAAATTACTGTTTGGACCGTGTTTGGAACGGAATTTGAACGCGGTGCAACACCGCTATTTTATAAATGATAGTAAACCATGTGTGAACCTAAATTGTTACTTGGGAATTTTGACATACAATATTTAAAATTATTTAATCTCAACTCAGGGACTCGTAAATCGCGATGACAAATTACCATTATCTTCGCAACAGCTACGTATTGTGTCGACTATTAAAAATTATACTATATTATTATATCGACCTTGGTCAGCTTAAAATATAAATACAATACCTATTCTCTTCCGTGTCTCTTCGTATGTCTCCATTTCCTTGTCGAGTACCACACCCGAAATTGTAATGGTCTTAAGGTAAGTGTCCACTTGAGATTAAATCGTCTCGAGACTTTACTCACAAATGTATATGAACCTGAGAGTACTTGCAGAGACAAGTCGTTACTTGTCGCCGAGACTGCATGTGTCGCGAGTGGCAGGGCCATATTTACCATTAGGCAGGATAGGCAATTGCCTATGGCCTCCATTATTAGGGGGCCTCGGATTTCCATGAACTTAATATTTTTTTTTTCTAGAATACTACTTTTAGTGTATAAAACAAGCATAAGAAAAATAAATATAATATTTCAAAAAAATATAATAATTAATTCTTATCAGCGTAGAAAGAGTTTTATTGTACCAATATTTAAAGGGAAAGGAGACATACAAGAATGTGGGAACTATAGAGGAATAAAGCTCATGAGTCATAGTATGAAGATCTGGGAAAAGATTATAGAGAAGAGGATAAGAAGTGAGACCTCGATATCAGGAAACCAGTTTGGTTTTATGCCAGGAAAATCGACAATGGAGCCATTATTTTGTGTTAGGCAATTAGTAGAGAAGTACAGAGAAAAGAATAAAAAACTATGCATGGTGTTTATAGATTTAGAAAAGGCGTATGACAGGGTGCCAAGGAAAGTTTTAAGGTGGGCATTAATGAGGAAAAATGTCCCAAAAATGTATGTTAATTTGATCCAGGATATGTATGAAGGGTCGAGTACTAGTGTCAAGAGTCGGTGTGGAGTATCAGAAGGTTTCAGTATAGGAGTAGGTGTGCACCAGGGGTCAGCTCTAAGCCCCTACCTGTTCTCAGTGGTAATGGATGAGGTTTCAAAGGAGATACAGGGTGAGATACCATGGTGTATGATGTTTGCGGATGATATAGTTCTGATAGGAGAAAACCTAGAAGTTGTCAATAATAGGTTAAATAAGTGGAGGTTAGCCCTCGAAGAAAAGGGATTGAGAATTAGTAGAAATAAAACTGAGTATATTGAGTATGATTTTGGACAAAGAGACCAAGAAGTTGAAGGAATGAGGAGACAACTGACAATAGATGGTGATGTGATAGGTGAAGTTGAGAGCTTTAAATACTTAGGATCTTTTGTTCAAAAGGACGGGGGCTTTGACATTGATGTAAAACATAGGATTAAGTGCGGGTGGATGAAATGGAGAGAAGCATCGGGCGTGTTATGCGATAAGAGAATTCCAATTAGGCTGAAAGGTAAATTTTATAAAAGTGTAGTGAGACCAACTATGCTGTATGGTTCAGAGTGTTGAGCGGTTAACAGGAGAATAGAACAAAGTATGAGTGTCGCGGAAATGAGAATGCTTAGATGGTTGAGTGGAGTGACAAGAGAAGATAGAATAAGGAATGAATACGTGAGAGGTAGTGTTGGTGTTGCGCCAATTGTGGAAAAGATGAGAGAAAATAGGCCAAGATGGTTTGGGCATGTGATGAGGCGAGAGGAAACGAATGCAGTAAGAGTGGTTATGAAGATGGACGTTGAAGGGAAAAGAGGAAGAGGAAGACCAAAAAAGAGATGGTTGGAGACTTTGGAGAATGACATGAGGGCTGTCGGTGTGTGCAGAGGAGATGTGATTGACCGAGTAAAGTGGAGGTGTAGGACAAGGGTGGCCGACCCCAAATAGTTGGGAGGAAGGCGAAGTAGAAGAAGAAGAAGAAGAATTCTTATCAGCGTAAAATGCAAAGAAAAGAAATAAGTCTATTTTTGTACATACCATACGGGCCACAACCATTGGTTCTTCTTCAGTTAATATAAAAAAAAAAAATGTTTAATTTTGTACATAATAGGTAGGTACAAGAAATCTATAGTCTGTAGAAATAAAAAAAGTATAACATAACTATGTTTGTTAAAATGTATAAATAAATTATAATTATAAATTTGTTTTGTTTACTTATTTGTGGAGGGGGGGCTAAATATGCTACTGTTGACAAGGGGCCACAATTTTAATTTTGCTTAAGGCCACAAAAAGCCTAAATCAGACCCTGGCGAGTGGACACGTTCATCCCTGCTCTTAAGATCTAGTCTCCAGTCTTCCGACAGTGTTTGAAGAGCTGAGAGCACGTGCTAAATTAAATGAATTTAAAATGAGTGCATGACAATGAACAGATGACGACATTTTTGACTCAATAAATGATTATGAGGAAAAAGAATTTTTATGGAATGCTAATCACAAGTTATATAGGAATCGTGAAAAGAAAAGGAGTGCGTTTGAAGAAATCACATTCTCTAACCGAAGCTCATTTACAAGATTTGAAGTGGCTCCCAAATCACTTCGACGGCCCACCCATTTCCGAACCCAACATTTCCTTTTTCTATTTTCTTTTATCTTCCGTCTTTGAACAATATTATGCGCAATTATACAAGCTAGGGCCTGACGCAAATCCATTTTGTAAAAAAAGAAAGAAAAAGCATTCAAATTTTGTAAAAAAAAAACACGTGTACTTGCGATCAAGTCACACACAAGACTGTGTGTGTTAACTCTCTAGTCTACACGGAATTGTCTTGGTCTCGAGATTAATGTCACTTTCGAGTCTCAAAAACCTATCTCGAGACCACGATTGATCTCAAATGGATAACACCCCGAGATCGATCTCGAGACTTTCTCTCGAGCTATAATCTCAAGTGGACACTTACCTTTAGCCCATCTTCATTATTAGCAAACAATAACAAATTAAAATTTTCTTAAAAAAAGAAAACGCTTACGGAATCCACGTGTGTTATGATTCTTAGGTCTTTTAGGAGAGTGAATTATTTCGTTGAGAGAAGTTTATAAGAAAAAATAATATAATAAATAATCATTGGTCACAACCGGTATATACCTCGTATCTTAGCTGTCACAATTTATTGTCGAGTTTGGAAGTGTCACCCTCAGCAGAATACTAAGTAATTAGTGTTATGGGTTTGGCGAACCTGGGGCCCCGAGCTACTACTGTTGGAAAAGCCCCGTCGGCTATCCTTCAAAATGCCAAATCAACATATTTACGTAGCCGACGGTTCCCACTCAATACATACCATAAGATATTATTATAATGTAAACACTACGTAAAAACTAATGTGCGCTGATACAACGCCTAGTACAAGTAAATGCCCCTACTTACGACGCAGATGATGTTGAGATAGAACAATTTTATTGTTCAATATCAGATATTCTAAAAACATTTAAGAAACATGAAATGACAATTATAATAGGAGATATGAATGCTAACATTGGACAAGGTAAAAGTGGCGATCTCATTGGTAATTATGGTCTAGGTGTTAGAAACGAACGCAGAGAAAGATTGAAGATTTTTGTTGAAGATGAAGACTTACCTTAAATACCTTTTATAAATTGCCACCAAGACGTTTATACACATGAAGATCACCACGTGATCAACCTGTTGACATAGTTCGAAATCAGATTGATTACATGTTCATTAAAAATCGTTTAAGGAATAGCTGTTTACGAGTAAAAACATATCCTGGTGCTGATATTGAATCAGATCATAATCCTTTAGTTTGGTAGTTTCAGAATAAGATTTAAAAAATGTATTAAAAAATAATATAAAAAAATGGGATATGAGAAGATTGGAAGAAAACGAAACATGTGAAAAAATTGCAAAAAAATATTAGGAACGTTTGCAGTCTTAGAAAGAGAAAACAACAATGTAGAGGAAACTTTTCAGAAATTGACTGATGCGTTAGAGAGCATTGGCAAAGACGACAATTTGGAAATTAATAAAAATAAGAAAAAGAAATGGATGACAGAGAAAATATTGCAAATGATGGAAGTTATTAAAAAGAAGAATATTAGGAAGAATATTAAAAAATGACCCAGACAAATATAAAAAGAGCCAAAAATGTATAAAAAGGGAAATACGTAAAGGAAAGGAAATATGGATTAAAAATCAATGTGTATAAATTGAAAATTTGAAAAGAAAACATGATAGTTACAATTTACAAAAAAAAGTAAAGGAAGCAGCAGGGATATATAAGTCAAATACGATGGGGAGATTGCATGATGAAAATGACACAATCATTGTAGACAAAGAAGAGAAAATGACTACTTGGAGAAATTACATTGAACAACTTTATGAAGATACAAGTAGACCAGAAAGGGTACCTGATTTTGGTCAGATGGAAAACTTACCTATAATGATAGAAGAAATAGAAAGAGCTGACACAAATTAAAAAGGACAAATCTCCTGGTTCAAATAATATATATGGTGAATTTTTAAAGTTAATAGATGAAGAAGTGGTATCCTGGCTCACTAAATTATTAAATAGAATATACGATTCTGGGGAGATACCTCAAACATGGCTAAAAGCTACATTTGTTACACTACCGAAAAAGCCAAGTACAAAACGTTGCGACGATTTTCGTACTATCAGTCTTATAAGTCACTTACTAAAACTATTTTTAAAAATAATTCATCAGAGGATCTTTAGAATAAGTGAAGAACAAATGAGCAACGCACAATTGGGTTTTAGAAATGTTATGGGCACAAGAGAAGCTATTTTTAGCCTGCAAGTATTATTTCAAAGAGCCGCAGATGTAAATCAGAACATATATGCATGTTTTATTATCAAAAGGCGTTTTATAATGTAAAACATGACAAGTTTATAAAAATACTGGATAATGTTGGAGTGGATAAAGGAGATTTAAGAATTATAAGTAATTTATATTGGAATCAAAGAGCAGTCATACGCATCGATGGAGATATTATATAATTATTTATTGCTAAATAAAATAGTCATTTTGTTAAATAACAATTACACAAATTATACAATAGTATAGGTATAGTACTTAGGTATTGTCCATTTAATGTATTTTCGTCAAAATTCACAATCTGGATGAATTTCCTTACCTAGATATCCAATTCATGAAATGAATGATTTCACTGTGTGGATGCGACATACACAATATTATATTTTTAATATGTATAGTGAAGTGCATACGAATAGAGATGTCTTGTGAATGTGTAATGGCATATCTGTATATTAGAATCAATAATAAGTGTTTAATTTCGTAAAAAGGGCGATAAAATAAATATTATAATACCAATACATACCTCTATAACTACCACCAAGTGTCCTATATTATCATATTATTTGATAAAAGTGTAAGGATAAATATATTGATAATGCTATATAAATTTAAAAGGTAGGAAATATTTCAGTTTTTTTTTTTTTAATTTACCAAACATTTCATAAAGACAGACATCTCGATAAATCACTCGTCTGATATACTCTTATGCATACGATATATTATATAAATATAGGTTCTAGGTTATTGCAGATATAACTAATTAAAATGTTGTACCTTAAATGCCTATAAATTAATCTAATATAATATATATTGTATATTATTATATTATAATAATATACATTTAAGGAAATAATTAAATACCATTTTACGTACTTGAAATTGTTTGCAGTAATTGAAATGAATAGAATGAATTGTTTCACTTTTTAGTAACTTAGGAAATATTTTGTCAAACATGTAGATATTAATAACTACTTAATATTATTAATTGAAGAATATATGAATTCATATAATACGTACATAAATAAATAAAAACAAGTAGTATTGAATGAAGGTTATGTGCTTTTTTCAACATAAAATGTTTATGCTTAGAATTAATAATTGTTTTAATCTAAAATAAAAATATCACCCGGGAGAAGTATTTTTAATTCAGTTAGTGATATTAAATTACGTTTAATAAATCCGAACACACATCGCTAACTTTTGTTCCGAGTACATAATACTCAATATACATAAGTATTATAATACTAATAAATTATAGTATAGATTCTAAGTGGAATTTGTTACCAACGGCTAATTTTCTTTTAGAAAAACATTTTTGGATAAATATCTAATATTAATTATTGACACAGATTAACAGAATTCATGTGCAAATGCGCACAAAACTTGCAAAATACGCGACAACAGACATTAAGTGACATGTTCTGTGTATGCGTCACGTTATGTCTTCTATACAAATAAATATTATATCACGCGTTTCATTCTTGCTCCGTAAATACTTTTAGTTGAACATACATATGTGTGTGTGTGTGTGTGTGTGTGTGCGAGTGTATGTGTATACATATATGTATGTATACTATTTTATTATATACACGTATAAGAATGCAATCGCGTGCACAATGTACCAATTTTACATTTTATATACTTATATACATGAACTGTTGTTCAAAACCATGTATACACAATATTATCAGAAATATTATTATAGAACTTTTTGTGCAAAAATAAGAATTTAATATATTAATTTCGACATACTACTAACTTTAAACTTTTTTTTTCTCGTCAATGGAAAAATATTTAATATTAATATTTATGATCCCTGCTTTATCATTTTTTTCATAAATCAGTAAAAAATATATGTATATATGTCTAAAATCTATAATTACAATAATTGTTCACTATAATAATACATTTAAAAAAATAGACTATAATTACAGCCTTTGATTACTTTCACACTCTTATTATTTTTTAACTGTAAAACCGAATTAAATATCTGTCATACTAGAGAAAAAACCGTAAGGCAAATATGATTAGAGATTCGACTTGCTGTTAAAAATTTAATTCTACCAAAATGTAATGAATGTAACGACCCATTTGGCATATTCTCATATTTTCACATATTAGCAGAACTCGAATGACTCCTTTTTATTTTATATACAATGGGTCCTTAACCTTTTTTGGATCCTGAGCGACCCTTTTTAAGAGATAGTAAAAAAATAGCTATTTATTCGCACGTAAATATCAATTTTTTGTCATAAATAATTATTTTAAACAAAAATTATAACTAATATAAGAAACATTATTAGGACATAAGTTAACCATTTTCAATACAGAACAATCAACTATAAATATTATACCTTGACAACAGTGATCGGTGTGCGTTTTTATAATTATTGTTTCATCATATTTTTATCATAGCCACAACGTGTATAATAGAAAATATTACAGGCACTTCTAAAAACATTGAGAACATACTCGTATTATTTTTATTTCGGAATTTTTTCTAATACAATGACTAAAGTTGTGCTTCATTAACGTAATAAGGTGGAATCTCTCCAGACTCAAAGTTTCCAAATAATTGATAATCTCAAAAATAATAAGATTCATTTCACACTTGATATTTTCATTTTAAATTAAACAAGGAACGATTTCTTCAATTTTAATTTGAAATTTGAGTTTATATTATATTTTAAACTAAATGAATATTTAGCTTAAATTTTAATACAAATTTTAAAACAAAAATCGTAAGTACATTGATGTTGTGCCTTATGTTATATGTTACACGGGTACGGATTGTAAACAATTGAAACACAATTCATTGTAGGCATGACGGCAAGAAGAAATGTAAACATGTAATTTCAAAAATAAAAACTCATCGTTAGTCTGTTCGGTTAAAATTATATTTTTTTACTTCCATATTCACGTAAAATTAAGCTTCGATTAATACGACACGTTACTTTAAATTGCGGTTAATTATCGGTATGTTTATGTCATTATTTGTGTATTTAAATTCGTAAATTCTTATATACCTACACGTGAATCCTTGAATTTGAATAGAAAATAAAATACATAAATATTTAAATAAAATACAACAAAATAAACTGTACCTAAAACCGGCTTTTGTATTGCACCCTCTATAAATCTTTTTGTACAAAATAAATATTATTGGCATAAATAAGCAAATTTTCATTTAAAGCCTATTATTCACGTGAAAATTATATATTATGATGCATGGCCATTTTAATTGCTATCGAAAGCATAATACTAGAAGAAGATTTAAAATTCATCATTTTTAATGACTTTAAACACAATTAAAAGCATACGAAACCAATTTGAACCCGGAAATATGACAACACAAATTTATTATGAATTCACCTATTTGCGTATTCATGAATTGACCGATCATTTATTCACGATTATTAACCAGACGTGTTTTATTTTGTGTCAATCATTTGTTCATGCAGAAATATGATACTTATAATTAATATAATTTTTAACTTCGTGTTCACGTTTAAATCAATAAATATTTCACTGTTTATACTTACGTGGAGGTGAGCGATGTGAGTCGAGTGGTCCATTGTTCAATTGTATACGGTTTGATAAAAAAAACATTATTATATCAGCATTATGTAAAAAAAACATTCCAGTTGCCATGATAATTTATAAATGTGTAATCGCCGATCATAATGTTTTAACGAATTTATCATTAAAGGTCAAAAAAAAGAAAAAAAGTCACTGATCTCGGCGATATGATAGCTTAAACCAATTATTGATTTAAAAATTAAAATTTTAATAACACTTATAAAAATAGAAATAGTCTGCATTTTAAATGATAAACATTTATTAGTCTAGACGTTATCTACTCACGTACGCAAACTAAATTTAAAAATTTTTAATTTAATACATATTTTAAAATACGCTCAATATTTAATTGTAAATACAACAAGTACACATACGTACAAAAATTAAATTAAAATAAAAATAAAAGTAAAATAAAACTATACAAATCAACGAACTTATAATATTTTTGCAATTATTGCAGTTGCAGTTACACGATAAGAAGGACTTAATAATACCCAAAGTATTCCTGTGTTAATGGGAACGTTCGGCATTAATTTAACTATATATATCGAATGAAACATAGGAAAGAACAAACTCAGCTATTATAATTGACAAAAGCATCCTATGAAATGCGCGTGATACTGATTACTTTGCTACTCCAGCTGTGCGCGAGTGTACATATTTTACGTAGATCAAACATCGTTAAGGCAGTGACGCCGAAATTAAACTACTCTGGTAAGGCAAGTGCTGATAAAACGACGACCATCTATCCAAGATTGGATTGTGAGCCCAATATATTTTACATTTTATAAATAATATTTTGAAATAAATAAGACACTTGGATTAATTTAGTGGACAGTGTACATAAACGTGCGCACGAGAAGATCCAAGTGCGTCAGACACCCCCCGAAACGTTGTAAATACAATTGAAGTAAGGGGTTCATATTTTAATTGATGTTTCTAAAGTTAAATGTAATTTGTTTTAAAACCATTGGTAAAAACTAAATGATGTTTCGTAAAAGAAAAAAAGAAAAGAAAATGTTCTACATTTTCGTACAAATGTGTATTATGATAATATAATAGTTGCAATTGACTACAAAAATACAAATCATAAGTAATTGAAACTATCTGAGAAAAACATGTGAGATTCAAGGGAAACATATTCATTGGGACTAATAAACAAAAGTATTATATAAAAAATAAAAGTTATGTTTATTTAATTATTTATACATTATAATTCATTAAACATACCTACAAATTTTGTTGAGATAGGGCCCAAAAGAATTGTAAGCACCCTCTGAAATACATGTCTGCTCACGCCAATGGCAGTGTGTACTAACAATTTGATTATCAACCGTGTTTGTTTATAACCCACAATAACAAATGGCTCGTTTTTCCAAATCCAACCACTGGGGACTGGACCCACTCACCCATCACTGAAGTTATATCAAATAGAGCTACTCTATCTGAGTATAGGGTTCGGCACCACTGCTTTAAAGTACGTGGTAACCCTTAAATGCAGTCTGCAGACTGCATATACTCGCGGCGCAATGGTAATAATGAATTCAAATTACTTAGGTACAACAGTTCCGTGTGCACAATAGGTTTGTGTTATCTTTAATAATCGCACTTTGTCCCTGTTTCAGCTTTCGTAATACATTCCCAGATATGTTATAGAATAGAATATGTATCACACTACTCGTTTAGATATTCAACAGTCATGAAATTATTTTAACGTTTAAGGGTATATATTATAAGCTCTATATACATTATCACAAGCGCTATATACATTGTGATATGGACGTATTTGAGGTGTAAACCCCTTTTTTTTTTTTTTAGTTATATTCGTAAACAAAAAAGTAGACCGTGACATTGCTCTTGTCAATACTGTACTTAAAACGTTTATTAAGAAGAATTGGAAAATATTGGATAGAACTACCAAGTTCCTCATAAACCCATTCCCTCACCGACATCCCTCAACGGTGGTGCGAGATTCCAGAGAAAAAAGTATTGAAAAAATAAACTAAATTATGCAACTTTTTTTTTTTCTTACGAATCAGCATTAAATCTACAAACACGTTCCAAGTTCCAATAATGAAACCTAATACAGTTTTTCAATTGTCCGCCAAAACTGTTAGCCAATAAAAATCATATTGTACCTATACGTATACATTTTATTAACATTATTGCTGTCTAACATTTTCGTTTTTTTGGTATTGATCACGATTCCCAACGTTAAATTGTTTACCAAAACCTGTATCGTATTTATCGAGCATAAAATTATTCGTAAGTGAGTATGTGTGATTTAAAGTGTTAATTGTTATCTATTCCAAGGAAAACAACTATTTTAGAAATATAAAAGTTATTGACAGGGGAAATAAATAAAAAGACTCGCCTGAAACATGTGTGATGATTAAAAAATATTTTATGTTCGTTATAAGATAAGAAAACAACAAATCTACACGTGATCGACTTTGTAATACAGACTTACTGCTCGTGGTCTTGAACTTGCGTATTCTTGACCTTGCGTGTTTGTCATACAATTTAAAAATTCTACGATTAAAAAAAAAAATAAAAATAAAAACATAATTTCCATTGATTTATATGATAGAATATTAAACCATTATTTACAGTATTAATTTGTTTCAGTAAGAAGTATTGCTAAGCATTTGAATTGTGTTGAACGAAAACGAAAGTATTAAGTTTTGTTTATTTTCTTACAATTTCATTAAATTATGTTATTCTTAAGTTGATGAAATTTTTTTATAACATTTTTTTTATTATTGACTAAGACTCAAAAACTTTCAAGAAATTTTGTAGATAGTTTTAAAGACTTTTAGCCTTGAGTATAAAAAATAAAAATGTTATGAATTTTCAATTATGAATATGATGCTACCTAAATTTCGTAATTTTAGTTGTGTATTATCAAAATTTAAATATTTAAATCAGGGACTGGAACTGTACCTAAAAGAACCGGTTTTGGAACCGGAACCTCACCGAAACCCTAATTTAAATAGAACCGGAACCTCACCGAAACCCTAATTTAAATAGAACCGGAACCTCACCGGAACTTTTATTTGTATTTATTTAATAATCGGAACCTCGCCGGAACCAATAATTTTCTGTAAAGGTTTTTTGGGGTTAATTTCGGTATTATAATTGCATTATTTTTATTTATATCTGTCATTAATAGGTAATAAGTACTAGACAAATACGTAGATTTATTATTATTATTATCGGGGTTAATAATATTCAAAAATAATCATGCAAGTTCTTACAGAGTTTAGACGTGTCATTTAACTATTAAAGTATACAATAGTTCTATGTAACAACTGATAATAATGTAATACTTTAATAGGAACTGCAATAAAATAGATAAATTGCAATAAATTAGTCATTAGTTACTGCATAGTAATATCTATGGGTTTTCTAGTTCCCATAATAACGAAAAATTCTGAAACTATGTCTATAAATAACTTTTTTGTAGGCATGTTATGATTGTAACTATCGTTATCTGATACCGCAAGTCTCTAAAAAATGCGGTTTCCCTGCAGCGTCCAGACGCCGCGTCTAGACGCTACTAAACGCAGCGTTTTGACGCAACGTTTTGACGCCGCGTTTGCCCTGTTTTCTCTGTAGCGTCAGACGCCATAGATTTTATTATTTTATACCACTCTATTAGTTTGATTTTACAAAATTAAATCATAACCACTGCGACCATTGTCTCATTCACACTCAGTTTTTATTTTTATAAGTTCTAATTTTCACATTTTTCACAATGAATAAAAATTTAATTTTGAACAATATTATAATCTATATATATAAAAAAAAAAATCGGATGGGTCTCGCTCTGCTGTACACTTGGGGGTGAAGTGCGACTCTTTATAGGATAGGTCATTATAATGGATTTGTTAAATTTGAATTCAATGATAGGAATCATTGTATACGAAAAACGATTCTGAACGGAGATGATATGTTTGTCTAGAATATAATACAATGTTATTTATAAATATTGTAATAAGTTTTTTTTATTTTGAAACGAAAAATTTAGAAAAATCGAAAATTTAAATTGTCTATAAATAAGTCAAAATAATTATAATTATAATTTTATGTCATAGTTGTTCAAACGCTTATAAAATTGTATGACACTAAGAACTACTTCTGTGGAATCATCTATTAAATTTTCGAGTATTTTGTAGGAGCCAAATTTTTTTTATCACCGATTATAAAAATAAAATGTAATAATTATAAAAGTTTTATCGTAATTTAAAAAAAAAATACTAAAAAAAATTGAAAATTTATTAAACAACAATTTATTAAACAGTATAAACAGTCCGTAATGTTGCACTTCATGAACCCAAAAAATTACCACGTGTACCTGTGGTCTTCCGGGAACATTTAACTTCACCACTTAGCAACGCTCGTTGGTCAACACGTACAGTAAACACGTATTTATACTGTGTACCTTTGCAAATTTGTAACGATTCGGAGTTGTATAAGTAACAACTGATTATAATGTTACCGAGAACCAGTCGCGGCTATCTAGTATTTACCATAAGAAAGTTTTCAAACATGTCTTTCATAAATGGGGTAAGCGAGTTGTAGCCATTGGATCTCGGTATAAACTCATAAGACCCTTGGTTTCTAACAAATTATGAAATGTGGTCCAATGAATTAATGTATTAAACTTATTAAAAAAAAAAAAAAAAAAATACATAATATTTTTACTATGAACCTATATTATCAATTAAAAATTTGTTATTTATTTATATTATATTATTATCAGTAGGTACCTACCTACATACAATCTACTTAGTACCTAATTTCACTTAGATGCCAATATTTAATTGAATCATTTAAGTAACTGCACGTGTGATTGGGTTTTAAGAAGCAAATTGTCGGTACCAGGACTAGGTACCTACTAGTTTTTTAAATGCGCACCACATAGTCTCAAAAGGTATACCTTTATATATATATATATATATATATATATATATATATATATATATATATTATAGGTATACCTTGTATACAAGGTCGAGTAGCGTACTGATTAACTTAGTGCTTTCTGCTTATGTGCAGTACCTACTATCAATTATATATTTAATGTATTAGTACTTTGCCATATCAGTAAACATCAAAAACAAAAATTTATTCTGAACACCGTGGGCGCCCAAGTTCTTTTTGCGTTACATGTGTGCACAAGACCCAGAATGAGTGACTCATTGTCTAACTCACACTTTTCTATATTATATTCAGTGCAATTTTTTTAATAAATAATTTTCAATTCATATTTTTGAACTTGCACAATATATTATCCACAAACCATATGATGATAAATTGCCTAACAACTAAATATAAATTCATTACAAGGCCGTATCTAATTGTTTGTGTACGACAGGTCTCAAATGAAACAATATGATTTAGTAGAAAAAGAAAAGTTTCTTCTCTTAATTTTAACTTTCGAGTCACTATAGGAATAACTGTATTGAATAAAAGCACATTTAAGAGCGTTATGGTTTTGAATTTTTAGAATAGCTGATGTTTGATGTTGTTTGTGGAAATAGTTTAACTACAAAGAAGATTAATTTAAGAACTTAAACGTAATTTTAGACCTTCGCCACTCAATCAACTAAATACGCGTACACAGCAAAATTATTTACCATAAGAAATTGTGTAAATATCTATCTTTATGTATACAGGTGGCCCAAAAATCAGTTCCCGCATTATTTCGCAAATTTTGCGAATCATTATTTTCAATTTCGTTTAGTAATAATTCGTAAAAATGTAATCGTCGATTGGGATCATCTTCCAATAAACCATGCACCCATAGGCGGCACTTGGCTCATATTATAGGGTGGGCAAAAATTAATCATAATTTACTGACCCATATAAAAATTTTCTCATATTCAACTTATCTAATACATATATATTCCACTTAAATTTTACTTATTATCTCAATAATAACATATAACATCTCACACTCCTATATTTTTATAATTTATATTTAAATAATTTCTCAGTCAAGTGTCACTAATGGGTGGTTTCTTATTCCTATTTTCATTGTATTTTTGTTCTATCACCACATACACTAAGGGCCGTTCATACAATGTTTGGTTAGTGCCTGATAACGCTAACCGGAAGAATTTATCATGTGTTAACCGACAGAATTCTACCGGTTAGTCTTAACCGACACTTAATCGGACATTGTATGAACGGCCCTAATTGTGCTAAATAGTACAGATTCGCATCTTAATAAAATAAAAATATGTGGTATATTTTATGTTATGTTTTAAAAGTAATCATAATATTATATTAATATACAGTTTTCTAGAATTTATATTAGTTTATATTAATTTATGGTAATATTGATAATTTTGAACTGACTCAACATATGATTTTCTTATATAATTGTACAATAGTAATTTCAACATAAATATTTTATAAAAAATTAAAAATCGTTTTAATAATAATTAATTAATGAGGGAGCAAAATGATGAGTTTGCCATCTCAATATTTTTCCTGGGGGGGAGAGCAACTGCCCCCTCATGCCCCCCTAAATGCCGCCTATGCATGCACCAATCGAGGATGGTTAAATTTAATAGAATTTATAGGTAGGTATATGTATATAACAAATATAAGACATATAATAAAACAAAATAACACAGAATAATAATAAAATCAAATTAAAACAATAGGTAATCTATATATATAAAAATGGAGACATAAAATTCGAAATTGCATCAGTTGAGAACGGCTGGGCCGATTATCTTGATTTTTTTTTTTAATGATAGAGAATGTCGTGGAGCGGGTTTATAGGGTTTATGTATGGACCTAATTCCACCCCCGGGCGGTGGTCAAACAGGAATTTTGAGATTTACGATAGAAATTTTTGTTTTTGTTTATAAATGGTTGCTATGGGGGTTATAAGATTTGAGAATAATATTTATTTATTAGTGGTTAATATAATGAATTACCCGACGTTGCAAGGTAACCAAAAAAAAAAACATAAATAAGTACTTTGAATATTTTCTATTTGTTTGTGTCATTAAAAATGCCAAGAAGACGCCAGAATGCCAATTTTTGTCGTAGAACAAATGCAGCTACAAACATGAGAAATAGAAGAGCGCAAATAACAGACGAACAATGCCAATCCGATAGTGCGAATGATTCGTAGTTGACTCACGCAGAGCAAATGACCAACTACGCCAACAGGTACATCGAACATTTATATCTGATTCATTCCTGCGTCTAGCATTCCAGTATGAGCCCGATATTGAATATTATGCTAATTCAAAAGTAGTAATTTGTGCTATGGACAAGGAATGCTCGCACTGCTATGCTCTCAAATTGAAAAATGAGCCTGTCTGGATGTGTTGTTCGTCAGGAAAGATGCAACTACCTGAAATTGAAACACCACCTGAACAATTGAACGGTTTACTTATCGGTACAGATCCAGATTCTAACGTGTTCCTGAAGTCAATTAGAACATTCAATTCATGTTTTCAAATAACATCGTTCGGTGCAACAGAAATAGTTCGTAATACTAATGCAAATGGTCAACAATACAATTCTACACTACGGATTTTAGTACGTTAAGGTTAGGTTAGGATTATGTATTAATTGATTATATTAATCCATTGTATTATGTCAAACTTGGTATAATTTTGATACTTTATTAGATTTAAATCATACACTAAGGTACGTACAAACAGCACTAAGTCCGCGATCTACCGCAGGTAGATTGCCTACCTGATAGTATACTGCTGTGAATCAGAATTTTTATTCCGGAGAGAAAACTTAAGATAAATCTAGAACATCATCCACCGAATATTAAATAACGAGTTGAACAAAGTTAGAGTCATATAAAGTTTGTATATTTAACGAGCAACGAAGTGCACGGGATCAGCTAGTTATAATATAATTTGCGAGTTATTACTTCGTGATGAAGAAGTGGAAAACGAATGAACTTAATTCCAAAAAAAAGAAAACCATTTAATAATTCGTTTTCCACGAGGAACTCCGAAGGATTCTTCAAAAATTTGATCATCTCATTAACGACGAAGAAAAATTTCGGGAATTTTTTCGTCTAAATCGTCAACAATTTTATTTTATTTTATCATCGATTCAAGAAGAAATAATAAAAAGCCTACATTACGTATACCTGAGCCAATATCTCCAGAGGAAAAACTAATTATAAATAATTAAGAATTATATTTTCAATACGTACTGAATCTTCCTACTTCATCGGATATATTTTTCCAAATAGTATCTCTAATAGTATTATCCTTAAGATTTTTATGGCTACTATCGAAAATACATTTGTTGTTTTGCACGAAATTAATGAAAGACTCGTCCTCTGTGGAGGAAAATGAAAATTTTGACTTATTGACGCCAGGCGTCAAAACGCAACACTAGTCCGGACTAGTACTGACGCCTGACGCCGCGTCAAACGCGTGTAGAGAAACCAGTCACTCACAAAATACATAATCTAGGGTCTCGGCGTCAGACGTTGCGTCCAGACGCCGCGTCTAGACGCTGCAGGGAAACCGTACCTTAACCTTAAAAATATTTAGTATTGTATATTTTAAAAGTTTAAATACTGAATAAGAATATAACAAGTGGTAATTCACAAATCAATGTTAAAACTATAAAAAAACATGAAAGGATATTTGAACCAGTGTTGTCATGATGGCAATGAGTACACTTTTACTAAAGTAGTCCTAAATTATGGTAGGATATTTGGTTGAAAATTGGTATAAACCGCTATAATTAACGCTAATTAACACTAGTAATATTTTTAAAAGAATCGAAACAGAACCAAATTTTTCTCACATTAGTATAAAATCAAACTGGAAACTATCTTTTCATTTTTTTAGAACCGAAAAGAAACCGTAACCCAAATTTTAGTTATTTTAGAACCGGCATCAAAACCGGAACCGATTCTTTTTCTTCTAGGAATCGAATCGAAACTGAAACCTTACAATTGGTCAAAGTTCTAGTCCCTGATTTAAATCCTTATAAAAAAAAAAAAATGTACTTCTGCATTTTCGATATCTCTACTTTGAAATAATAATATATTATGAAAACTCTCGTAAAACATTTTTGAGCATTAATACCAACAGTTATATTGTTAACTAACTACAACCAATTAAATTTTTTACATAATATGATATTATCTACAATGTTACATCACTTATATCTGCATCCGTTCAATCAAACAAGGCGGTAGTCAGTAATACTCAAGTTTTTCAAAGACCGACAAAAGTGAGCAATTAGTAAATAGGTAATTTAAAGAAATACGCGCATATTATAACAGTGAGATTTGAGATTTTTTATAAGACATATAAGGCCCCTCACTTAATATTTAGTAAATTATGTATTTTATATCTGCATTTACTAAAGCTTAAATTATATCCCTTTCGATTAATGTATTTTCTTCTCTCGTTTTAGATTTAATCGTTGTTATTGTACAGTGATCCCAGTATTGTATACAGGTTGGACATATCGTACAACATTAATCAGTATTATAATGATTGTCCGGCCATCATAATAGCAATAATTATTATTGTAAACGAGGATTTCGTTTTTCATTCGTTGTTTTGCACAAAAGCTACAATAGCTCACTAAGTTGTTCTATACATTTACGTAAACTGTACAAATAAGTCTAAAATATTACTATGTTCAAACTGTAGACTACGCGACAATGATGACATTGTTGATAACACAATGCTGCAATACGCAACAATAATTGCGAATACAAACAACGATTTACAATATGGTTGGATGTGTGTTATGAAAGTATATCCATAACCATTCTCGAGCGTGCGCGCCGAATAAAATAATTACTTCATACATTTATCTATCTACGAAAATACGAAATGACATAATTATCGAGATTCACGATTGTAAATAATAATAATACAACGAATGTTTTACAATCGTCATTGTTTACAAAATAATATAAAGAGATCAAGTACTCGACTACATTACATACATTAGTGAGGAGGAATGGCGATAAAATCATTAACACGAAATAATTTTTCTTTTTTCATAATCACATAAGACGTTCATATTTTTATTATTTTTTTTTTTGTTTTTTTTGAAAAATAGCAGTACCCACAGGTATATCAAAGGCAACAAAACAATAGAAAGTAGTCATATGCAAAATCCCGGCCGTATAAGTAAACAATGAATTTACCACGTAAAATATACAAACCGTACGGCACAACTTGACTACTTGGCAAATTACAATTAAAAACTAGTGCACACATAAATTGTAAACAACTTAATGTAATGTAGTACAGATGCAGAAAGGTACAGTAATTTGTACACCAAATGTTCTGAAAATGTAGAGGGAGCTAAAAAAAATAATGAAAAATGTTACAAATACGTTTTTATTTAAAAATAATATATAATTTGAGATTCAACATAATATAGTATAAATAAATATATGCTTGACGAGCTATTCAATTTAAATATATATAAATTATATACACAAATAAATTATTGTCAAGGCTAAAATATCGAGCCCTGCATTAAACTTTGTTACAACAATATATTCCTATTAAAAAATAATAATAAATAAATAAATAAATAAAAAATACATTTATGAAGTTGTATCAGATTATGAATATTATTTTATAAAATCAATTAAAATAATATAAATCGACGAATGGACTTAAAAATGACTAACATAAAAAAGGAATAGTATAAATAATGAAAATTATATCGAAATATCGACCGAAAGTAATTGAAACAATGATATTATATGGCGATTTTGGTTGTGACAATAATATGCAGCGCTAACAAACACTCCAACCGGGAGGGGTATAGTTGAGCAAGAAATATGCTAGCGGTGGCAGAGTGGGATGATAGTAAAAGTATAGGTGAAACGCATATATAACATTTATTTTTTTTTATCGCCACGACAGAATTCTAATGAAGAAAAAAAAATCGTTTAAAAACAAGTATTGTTCAAAAAAAAAAAAAAAAAAAAAACAAACACAAAAATAAAATTGTTGTCAGAGGTAGATCGTCGCCGTAGATCATCAGCCCAGCAGACCTCTGGACTCGTCCAAGTAGCTGTTCATTTGGCTTCCGATGACAAGCTTGCTCTCCTTCCGGTTCCACGTGCCCAGCCTGTTCTTGTAGCTACTGCACGCAATGATGCCGTCCATGCCCGGTGGCCGTTCCGTGGGTATGGGGCACGAGGACGGCAACGTGACTGAGCCCTTATACGCAGTGCCGCCGTTGCTGTTCTCCGTCACGGATTTGACCAGTGGGTCCATCAGGTCGTCCAAGTTGTGTACGTCCTTGACCAGTCTTGGCGGTCGCGAGAAGATCAAAAACAACGCCACGGCCACTCCCTGCGCAGCAAGCCCACAACAGGACACACGGTCGGTCAATAAAAACAAATTATATTCGTCTTATTATTATTATTGTTATGTGCGTCAAATGTAATAACGTGCATGCATCGTTCGAGAACGTTGCGTTCGATAAATTAATAATGAACGGTTCTTTCGGGACGAGCACGGAAAACACAATTCAAAACAATTGGGATCCAGACTCATGACGTGTTACACTGTGGTCATCTTAAATAGATCAACTCTCAAAGAAACCGCCTTTGGCCAAAGAATCATCTCACTATACTCTCCCTTATAACGTTTTAATTTACGCAAGTGTTGAAAGTTTCCAGAACCGGTTCATCAAATCCTGTGTCTGTCTAAATGCATTTCAGCCTCACACTATTTTTGTATTCACGTCAGACAAATGTAAGACGTCCGGATACCGACAGCGAACCATGTAAGTGCTATTTATTTAGCTTACTAAATTACACTGATCTGCTCTCAAACCTTCTTAACCGTAAATGCCTTTCGTTATTAAACGAGTAGGAAGATAAATCAAACCCCGCATTATATCCTCATATTTCTTTTTGTTTTACTTTTAGGTTGTTATCAAATTATGGTCAACGTGGTCTCTATTCTAACAATTTACTCATCATACACTTTTTCTTCGCTTTCCTTATAGGTTATTACACAAATGTTAAGCCACAGTGACGACTTATTTGAAAAGTGAACCAATATGAGATAATAGTATATAATATTTATAAGTTGCCTCGAGTGATCGTATTCGAAAAGCGGCAAAATCGCTAGGCTAGAAATTTGTTAATTTAATTCAGTACTGGTTTTTTTTCAAATTGAATATCGGTCGGTAATAAGGAAATAAGTTTGTAGTATCGGACCAAAATAATTGTGAAACTAATATCATTTTTTTTGTTCCACTTCGTGATAAAAGTTAATTAATTTGTACTGGTGGATTCCTTCCTATTATATATTTCCCCTATTTCTTATTATTATTGTTTATAATAAAGAATTTATATAATGTTAAGAATGTATTATCGATTTTTCCTAATCTAGAGATTATAATTTAGGTTGATGGAAAAGATATTGGCTAGACATATTTAACTAGGAGTCAACAATTTTCTCAATTAAGTGGTGTTTATCAATGTAAACTATAAGATACCGGTATTATAATCCAATGATCACGGGTTATACCAACGAATTTCTGTTATATTTTCAGTAAATAATGAATAAACGTATCTAATATATATTGAATATGACGGATACTGAGTGCTTAAATGCAGTGAAATCCATTACTAAAAGGTGAGTACAAGAATCAAAAACCATTGATTGGGTGGGCCCGAGTGGCTTCCTCTATGTGATATCAAACCGCTAAAATTCACTGTGAAGATATGCGCGTAACGATGTGATATGATTCCCTACCGTATTGGTAACAAGGCTAACAATTATGCTTCAAAACAATATTAAATATTATCTTTAATAATTTAAGTATATAACGACGTTGATTTGTATCATAAAATATTAAAAATTATATTAATGATATGGTTATTTTTCTATACCAGGCTCGGTATTAGATAATTTATTCAATACGTTCTCCGTCATTACCTGTGGTTGGGTTTGCATAACAAAATAAATAATAATTAAGTTAACATGGTCGAACGTAGCCATTTATCATAGAAAACCTTTTCGAAAAAGTGACAACGCAATAATCATTTTTTATTTTGTAGTATAAAAACTAATAAATACTAATGCATGGTTTTTCGTGATATTAATCGTACATCAGCCATTATGTAGTTTTTACACGCCGATATTTAAGAATTTTAGAAAAATCCACGAAAATATGTTGTCTACAAATATTCAGCAGTACGAAAATCCAATCAATACAAAAGATTTAAGGAATTGCGTTGCCTCTTTTCAACAAGCAAATAGAGTTAGGTTTTTCAATAAAAAAATAAAAAAAATCTAAAAATATATAGTAAGCATATAAATTTTATTATAGCTCTAATCTAATAAATTCTTCAATCTGACCTAGCCTTAATCATGGTTCACCACCCAATTCGTTTATATGTCCACAAGGGAATTGTGTTATAAACTGACATGAAAAGGATTGTGAATGAAACTTCATACAACATTCTGTTATTGACACGTTAGTGATTTATATTAACTTGATTTGAATACAATACATTTATTTTGATGGTGTGCCAAATGATTCTAGTGTACTAATCAGGGCCGGCGTGAGAGCAAGGCGACTTAGGCAGTCGTCTAAGGCGCTATTCTCAGAGTGGCGCTTAAACTCCTGATATCTAAACTGTATAAAGTTCCATTCCAGTCTAAATTTTTAAATCTATCTAGTTTGTAATGATAAATCAATCCGATTTTCTATAGATAACATAAAAATTTTAATTTTAATTGTTTTTTTTTATCAAATTTAACTTTACCAAATCTTATATAAATCAGATCCAAAATTCCAATTAACAATTGATCTACATTTTGGATATCTAATAATATTCTATCCAAAATTAATTTAAAATATGAGTTATTAGGTTAAATCTCTAATTCAAATTACATCCAACATTTGAAGGTATTTTTAACTATATCTAACGATTGATCAAAAGCATTAGTTTATCCCAATAGCCTGTGGTAACCTTTACCCAATAATATAAAAAACTATATTAAACGTTTAACAATTTTTCGGTATTTTATTAAATTATTATACACTATACATTATACATTAAATCTGTAATCTTTGTACAATTTTTGACATAATTCATATTTAATTGAGTGAAATTATAAGATATTTTTTATATCATTTTTTACGTCGTATTGGAGTTTCATATTACAAGATAGTCGTGGTTTTACGGGAAATAAATTATTAGTACAGGAATGCCAATATCATATTATTTTATTATCATTATAATATGTTAATCATGTGACTGGAAAATGAATTAAACACTTGAATAATTTATCTTTAAATAAACTACTAGATCATATACATATGTGTAACGAAAATATATTTTATATTTATCATAGTTTTATAATCATTTTTGTTTGTTATATTGTTTAATATAATAAATATATTATATTAAGTTTAGTTTTGATATTGATTAATAATAGTAATTTGTAGGTAATTAAATAAATTAGATAATAATTTTAATAATTTACGTATAATATAATTTATCGTATAGTTAATAATAATTTATTTAAATAATTTAATGAGTTACGGCAACGGCTGTTACATTTAATACTATTTTTAAAACAATAACAATTTAAACAATTTGTTTTGAATTACTTATTTACTTTATAGATATAAATATATCTTACTATATATCATCTTTGTTATCATTTTTTTTATGAATTAAATACTTCTTCTTAGCCATAGTTAATACATCAAATTTTTGTAAAACATAATAATCGCGTCTTTTCTTTGCACCTCTGAGAAAAAAATACAACCGTGTCTTTTTAAATTTAAATTAATTCGCGATTGATGTATGGTCAAAATAATTAATTTTGTTTGTAGACAGTTATTTGTTTAATTTAGCATCAGTAATTTCGGCCATAATTGTCTCAATCTTCACAATTATATATGGCTTTTTTACTGGGTTGTCCATATAATATTTGTTCATTTGAATGTAAAATTCACTTTTTGGATTAAAATTTTCCATATTATTACGAAAGATTACACAAAATATTTTAAGTACCTAAAATGAGTAATTGTGCAAGCATAATATAACAATGCGATCCGTTCACCGACTACACACTATTGAACTTAAACAAAAATCCTATATGATACATCAAAACCAATAAAATATAATCTGCTAATTTCAAATAACCAGGTAATTTAATATATATTATTATATTACACAATTTGTGGTAGAGGAATTTCGAGCTTAAATCATTAATTATAAGTTATAACTTATAACAAATTTCATATCTACTGATAACAAAAATTATAAGACCATGATAAATTTAAACTATATTTTCGGTACACAAAGTGAACGACCAGATTGTGAAAAAAATTACACGATGCCAAATTGGAGTGACCGTTTCATGAAAAAGTGACAATATCATGAAATATTTTCGTATTTCACAAAGTGTTAAAAAGCCGTTCCCATTTTATGAAATAGTCAATTTCACTAAATGGCTACGACATTATTATATTATATTATACTATATATATATATATATATATATAATAGCTTTGATCATAATAAATGGTAACCACAAGTCGATAGATCATATTATGCATTGGTATAATGTATTTTATTTAATCAAACTTTTCATTATATAATAATTTTAATAAAATAAAATAGTATGATTTGTGAATTTAAATAATGAGTTAAATAGATCAAGTAAAAATTTAAATTGAGATCGCACTATTAAAAATATAATAACAACCTAATTGTTATCATTCATTTGTGTGTATATTTAAAAAAAACGAATGATCAGATAAGACGCTCAAAATAGACAACAGAGACGCTAACATTAATTAAAAATAAATATATATTATCTGATGCAGTATTATGCTAAGTAATTAGATTGTATTCAATTCAGGATTTAATTTTATAGGGCATTTGTTAAGGTATTATATTAGTTTAAATAAAAAATAGAAAAATAGTTTTATTTAAATTGTTGGATTTAATAAAATGTTGATAACGAAACAAACAAGTTAAGTGATCATTGATAAAACACTTTAGATACTATTGAGCCCTTGTGCTGAGTGGACCAGGATTTAAATCATCATATTTATTAAACAAACAGTACCTAGTTTAGTTGTCAATAATAGGTAGTTATGAATATGTGGTTTGATTATTCGAATGTTTTGTTATTATTCGAGTACGAGATTAATAATAGATTAGTAAATAATATATGTATAAGTTTAGTTTGATTAAGTTAGACTGCTATAAAATTATTATGATAAAAATATTTTTCTTTCCTTTTTACTTACCACAACAGCAGACAAAACTATAACAAATATAGTAGCCGCGCCAAATCCTACGACATCGTACAAGACACCAGCAATGGAAGGCCCTATGAAAGCTCCCAGTGCAAAAGTGGACGTCCACAATCCCGAAATCAGACCGTAAGTTTCCAAGCTGTTTGCAAACCCG
The DNA here is from genome assembly GCA_034509805.1 of Sipha maydis. Taxonomy (NCBI): domain Eukaryota; kingdom Metazoa; phylum Arthropoda; class Insecta; order Hemiptera; family Aphididae; genus Sipha; species Sipha maydis. Next base: position 59,171 of record JASXSY010001627.1, on the reverse strand, counting down.
TGCTGGCTGAAAAGTTAAATAAATACATTTTCAAACAAGAATTGAAAATCAAATATGTACAATTATACAGCACTTTTTGAATTCTTCATGGAAAAATTAACTTTTTACGCATAGTTTTAATTTTGTTTGTTTTAGGTATTCTCTTTGAGAATTTAAAGTTATACAAAACATTTTTTTGCTTAGACATCATTTTTATTAAAAAAAAAAAAACCTTTTACTGCATCTTCGAATGTTCTTTTGAGGTTTACAATAAAAGTTATATTATTATGTTTACACACGAATTCAACACTTTTGAAATTAGTGTTTGAAAACTGTAGCTTTCATGTTTTTACTTTTATGGTTTAGTACCGAAATTACATTTGATAAAATCAACAATTTTTTTCTTGATTTTTTTCTGTAATTTTATTGACACATTGTTTGAAAGTAAAAAAAAAAAAAAAAAAAAAAAGAGGAAAATAAATCGTTGAAGTTAGATTGATGAAAAATAATGTACCAACAACGAAACCTACACTTCATCGCTTACTTCAGATCATCCATTGCACTAAAATACGCACACTTTTAAAAACAACAAAAGCAACACATATTTTTATCTCGGACCGAAAGCGATCCTATATACCGTCAGATTTTCGGTCCGGACAAGTATTTCGTTGAAAAGATAAAAAACGCTCACGATTCTGCATAAAACTTACATGGCGGTCCGTAACGCGTCGGTGAAAGAGGCAACGAGTTGCGCGCCGATGCCCATCCCGTGCAACACTAATCCCAACACGGTGACTTTAAATTCGCTGGAACGAAAAATAATGTAAAAAATAGTTATTCTCAAACCGATCCCCGTAATTGTAATCGTTTGTCGAAAAATCCGCATAGCATTTACGTGCACTTACGTCGGTCTGTTCAGGAACGGTACTGGACCGATGAGACTGAATCCGATCATGAGTATAATACACCCCAGTAACGTGACGACCTTTGCGGGCAGTACTTTGTCGCACAACCAACCCCACCACGGTGCCGTTAGCGCGTATGTTCCACCGTTTATGACGAACATCAGCCCCAAGACCACTGGAGACAGTTCGAACTGGGAGCAACAAATAATTACAAAATTGCCGATCATAAAAGCAAATAAAAAAAAAAATCACTGGTACACGCGATAAAAATGCGCAACACTTCTCTAAAGCCGTACTTGTCTGAGATGAGGTTCTAATGTGGCCGACAGGAACCCTATGCTCATGGAAGTCACAATTATACTGGCAGCGGCCAACATGATACCAGGAATTTTTAACACTTTCATCAGGCTGGCTGCAAAATTCCAACGATTTGTTAATTAAATATTTTATAAATATTTAAAAGACCAGTTCAGTGAACTCGATAATCCTTTTAACTAACTAAAAGTTAATATCCTAAATATTTATTTTGTATTTCATTGTTGTTAGAAAATGTATATTAAAATTTTTGTTTTATATATATATATAATTTTAACGTAAGAAAAAAAAAAGTTAATTAGCAATCATTGCTGACCACTACAAACAAATAAACATATAAAATTATTGGATTAGATGTTTTTTAATCACTAATAGTAGCTTTATTATAAACTTAAAAGGACTTAATATAATTATTTGTATTATATAGGTATACAGGCATCTAATCAGGCATTTCACTAAATGGTTATGCAATGCAAATAATCTTACTATCAAGCTGCAGTAGCATCCCTAAATCCTTTTATAGGAGGAAGGGGTGAACTTCATACAAGTGTATATAAATGTATGTATTTTTAAAGTGTAAAACAAATAATAATAAAAATTTAAAAAAAAGATTATAGTGGAGCGGCATGAGGCAACTGCTTCATTAGCCACTCCCTGCGGAAACCCTTAATATCCAGTGCAAATGTCAAAAGATAAAACATTCTTTACAATATTTCAAACAATATTTTGTTTGATAACTATACATTCTTATCCTGATTGAAATATAAATACTCATATTTACTTCAGAAAAATAAAAGTAGGCATTTTGTTGTACGAAGTCCTTATCTTAATCAAACACTACACAAATTCAAATCTAATTTACATAATGAATAATGAATATGAACATAAAAAAGTTGAAAAAATATAATTTCTATTATTTTAAAAATGTTCCATTTCCCATTATTTGGCTAGCCCACAATAGGCATTTGATTTAATAGTAAAATATTCTAACAATTTAACTCGTTGAACATTTGCTTTAAGTAAAATATTTTGATTATATCTGTAAATGAAAATGACATACACGTGAATCATACTTTTATTATAAGTGTTTGAAAAGTATTTAATTCATATCAAACTAAAATAAACAAAAAGGTTGCTCATCGACATTGATTGGCAAAATCAAATTGTTTCGAAATTCTGAATAAGTTTCTATTCAATACATGTTAATATTTTAATTATTAAGTTTCTAATTTATTTTGAAGCATTGTTACGCCAAAGCTTGTTGCAACACGCAAATAACTTATATTTTTTTCAGTTAATAATATATATTGAAAAAAAAAAAAATGTATTTATGTTAATCAACAATCACCGTCACTAGTTACATCGTTCCTACGATTAGGATGGTCAGGTAACACGAATGCAGTCATGATGGCCGAAAGGAATAACGTGGAACCCAGAACCAAGAATGGAGTTACGTAACCACCAACCTGAAAAAATATAAAAACAATTTATAAACTTTTTTTAAGATTCTTAACAATATAAAATATAGCAATAGTAATAATAATAAAAATAAAAGTGAGTATTCTCACTTGATACAAAGCTCCTCCGACAGTTGGTCCAACAATTAACCCGAGTCCGAAAAATGTCTCGAGTGAAGCCTTAAAAAAATTTATTAAGCATGTATTTTTTTACACAAAATAAACAAGTTTTTTGTGCAGTATTTACGAAAGTGGTGGCCACGTTGTCCGGGAATTCCATAGCAATGATGGCAAAACTGGCTGTCAGGAAAGCTGCATTTCCCAACGCTTCAATGATACGTATGACAAACGATAATATGATAAATGGATAATGGCCATCGACTCGGTCTAAAAATCTAAAACCAAAACAGTAACAAAACGCGACTTTTATGATCCGTTCGAATAAACGTAACATAATTCAAGTACATATTTGAGGGATTATAAAATTCTATGAAGAGTTCATTTTTTCTTCTCATCATTAAGAGAGGTGTTAAATACTCACATGAACAATGTTTACATATAATGCCGGGTTGGTCTATCAATTTTAATACTTTTAGATTCTGAACGGAGTGATGCAATCTATTGGTTTTACAATGATGTGTGTTTTTTTTTATTTTTTTTTTATTTTTGTGTCTGACGACATTATTTTGGCAGTAAAAATGCTTCGATTTGCTTAAGCAGCAACTTTTTTGAAAGGAAAGTGAATGTAGATGGTACTTTGGCTAATCAAAAGTCCAACTTTTCAATACTTTTTAAAAAAAATCGAAAAAACGATAAAAAAATACCAGCTGTTAAGATTGGCATTTCCTTTATGTCATATTTTTTTCAAAATATTATATTGATTTTTTAGCCACTTATAGGCATTTAAAATATTCGATTTTTTTACATTTTATTTTTATAATCGGTGATAAAAAAAATTTGGATCCTACAAAATACTTGAAAATTTAATAGAAGATTCCACAGAAGTAGTTCTTATTGTCATTCAAAAATTATTAAAATCCATAGGCACAATTTATTTTTATAAGCGTTTGAACAGGGAATATTGACATAAAATTACTTGTAAAATATAATATAATGTATAATATTCTAGACTGACAAATGATATCGGTTTTTTTAAAATGCTCTAACTCAAAAACGAAAAACCGCAACAACTTGAAATTTTCACCAAATCTTTATGTTGACGTTTTCTATACATGGTTAAGTTTTCAAAGTATTTTGACATATTTTGAGTTATTTATAGACAATTTAAATTTTCGATTTTTGTAAAAATTTTTTTTTAAACATCTATCAAATTTAATTGGCAGACCGAAAACTCTTGAAAATTTAATACAAGGTTTATAATAAGTTAAACTTATCGTAACTAAAAATTTTTGGAAATGTTGAAATTATTTAATTGATCAATTACATAAATCCATTGTTAATTTTAAAAGTCGCAATCAAGTATCAACGTCATCGTCGTCAACATGTGTAATTACCAACATACATTATACGATATCACATATATAAATATTAAAATTGATGCTATATGTTAATATTAGGTATTATTATAATAACTACATGCATTATTTTTAAATAAACTATGTCACTGTATGCAACTGCCAACCCATCCTAATTGAAAAATATATTTATCGTTTCAAAATAAAATATACTTTTTACAATATTTATAAATAACAATGTATTATATCCTAGACAAACATATTAACTCCGTTCAGAATCGTTATTTGTATACAATGATATCTACCATTGCATTCAAATTTAACAAATCCATTGTAATAATGACCTATCATATAAACGAGGTGCACTCCACCCCCAAGTGTTCAGCAGAGCGAGGCCCATCCGGTTCTTTTTTTATATTGTTATTATAAATTTTATATTTAAGATACTTATTATGTATAATGCTGTATTTCTTTTGTAATTGTACTTAAGTAATCTGTAATATTTAGGTCTCGGTCCGATTTATTCAAATGAATAAATTATTATTATTATTATTATAGAACCCATGATACTAGATTTAGTATTTAATTTTTTAATGTGTACTATACTTGAATCATTAAATAATAAAAAAAACTTTTTTTAGTCATGGCCGATCACTATGACGTAGTTGTGTCCAAACACCGGCTTGCGATATAACCGCGTCTAATGAATATAACCGCGTCTACTACCACTTGGTAGTTTTTTTATTTAAAGTGGTCTTCTACTAACTAGTTAGGTTAATTGGGACCAAAAACATAATTATTAAGATAAAAATAGATATTGGTAATCTAACCTAATCTTATAACAAATTAAAAAAAAAATCATTATTTTTTATTATTATATGCTGTGACGCCTATAAAGTAGGTTATAAAATAGTCATACTTTTAGAACTGACGTCATAAATATTTAAATGTTATCAAATTAGATAAATTATTTAAATTATATTATAAAATAATAATATTTAGCCACCTATTTAATAAAACGTATAAAACATTAACCAAAACATTTTTTGTAAATACTTATTTTATATTTTGATCTCATGCATTATTCATGCTACTACTAAAATAACAACTATGTGTATTTTTAGCTTAAAAAACTCCTTGTGCTTCAATAATTAAAAAAAAAAAAAATTATCTTTGATAATTATGCTACGGATTCATAATAAATTACGAAAGATTAACCGAAAGCCCTTAGTGATTATATAATTTCACAATACGATATAAATGTAAGATCAAAGTTGGTTTTTAAATATCTTACGAAACTGATATATATATATACAGTGTTCACACTAAGAGATACCACTAAATATCTCAATTGGATGACCTTGTATTTAAATGGGTTTTTCGGGAAATGAAAGAGAGTACCAAAATACACAATTACAGGCCAATTTAAAATTTTTGACCCTATCGGTACGAGCATGCGCAAAACAACTTACTTTTTTTTAAATGGCAACACCAATTTTGTTTACATATTCGGGTAGAGTATTTTTTTAAAAACAAATTTTGTATCAAAAGTTTTTTTATAACTTCAAAAGTGCCAAAGTTATAGTATGTTGAAATTTAAATTTATCAATAATCTGTTTTTGACTACATTTAAAACTAAATTCAACTTATTGTTACTTATTACTAGTTATTAGTATTCAACATTGTTGAATACCTGTTTGCACACAGATAAGATATTAATAAACGATTTTTTATCGTAATTTACTGAGTAAATTTTACTCTCATTTGAAGGTAATGAAAACTATAAAATTGTACACATTTTGAATTTCAAATCAAGGTTTATTTATTTGGAATTAAGTTCTATAGTTCTATCTGATAAATTGTTTAAAGTTTCCACCTTGATGTTCTAAACATGATTCCAAACGTTTTAATAATTCCGTTGATGTGGCAGCGTTAATTTGTTCTTTTCTTAAATTACTATAAGCCAATCATATTTTTATTTTTAAATCTTAGTGATTGATAGGTGGGTCTGCATATACAACATTTTTTAAATGCCCTCAAAAAAAAAAATCCAGTGGGTTCAAGTTTGGAGATCTTGCTGGCCATGGAATTACTCCAATCCATTGGTTAGGAAAAAATTAAATAATTTTTAACAATGATGGCGTTGTGTGCTGGTGCACCGTCTTGTTGAAAATACATATTTTCCCGCGTGGCTAATGAAACATTTTCTAGCAGTAACGGTAATTGATTAACAAGAAAATCTAGATATCTTCTACCTGCAAGTATTCCATCGTAAAAATAAGGACCTAACAGTATTCTACCAATTAATCCACACCACACATTTATACCCCAAACTGTCTGGAAGTTAGTTTCTCGGGACCAGTGTGGATTTGTATCGTTCCAAAACCTATTGTTCTGTTTGTTCATTACACCATTGTTTGTGAATTTAGATTCATCAGTCCATAAAATATTATTATAAAATAAATTGTCGTTTTTAATTGGACGCTAAACCATGACAAAAATTGCAATCTACATTCATAATCTCCGATTCGTAAATTTTGGATAAACTCAGGTTTATTGATAAATTTTAATTTCAACATACTATAACTTTGGCACTTTTGAAGTTATAAAAAAACTTTTGATACAAAAATTGTTTTAATAAAAATACTCTACCCGAAAATGTAAAAAAAAATATGGTGTTGCCATTTAAAAAAAGTAAGTTGTTTTGCGCATGCGCGTACCGATAGGGTCAAACATTTTAAATTAGCCTGTAATTGTGTATTTTGGTACTCCTTTTCATTTTCCCGAAAACCCCATTTAAATACAAGGTCATCCAATTGAGATATTTAGTGGTACCTCTTAGCGTGAACAACTGTATATATATATATATTCAGTGCATAATATTTTTTCTTACCCAAATAATATTGCGCATACTCCCGTTGTAAATATCCCGCCATTAAACAAATACTTAGGTCCGATTCTATTTAACTAAAAAACAAATATAAATCACAAAAATAAATAAGCATTTCTAATAATTTTAATTAAAGCTGTACTCACGTGTTTTCCATAAACTGGACTGATTATGAATACGACCAATTCGAATACACCAAAGACCAACCCATATTCGGATGCAGTGGCTCCTTTTTTTTCTGCCTAATACAAAATCGTAAAAAAAATTTCAAATATTTTTCATTTGTAAAATGTGTTGTTAATTAATTAATTTGTTTTTAATTATTTAAATTTGTCATCAGTTGTTAAAATATGCTAATTAAATACCTATTTAGAATAATTAAAAAAAAATGTAAAATTATTTAAATATTTTGAATTTTAAAATAAGAAAATTCTTTCCGAAAAAATTCCATTATTATTCTAAATATTAGTTTTATCATAAATTATGAATAATTTTAATTATTTTTAAATGTTTTAGAGTTATCACGTAATCAAATAATTTAACTTCTTCTTCTTCTACTTCGCCTTCCTCCCAACTATTTGGGGTCAGCCAACCTTGTCCTACACCTCCACTTTACTCGGTCAATCGCATCTCCTCTGCACACACCGACAGCCCTCATGTCATTCTCCAAAGTCTCCAACCATCTCTTTTTTGGTCTTCCTCTTCCTCTTTTCCCTTCAACGTCCATCTTCATAACCACTCTTACTGCATTCGTTTCCTCTCGCCTCATCACAAACCATCTCAGCCTATTTTCTCTCATCTTGTCCACAATTGGCGCTACACCAACACTACCTCTCACGTATTCATTCCTTATTCTATCTTCTCTTGTCACTCCACTCAACCATCTAAGCATTCTCATTTCCGCGACACTCATACTTTATTCTATTCTCCTGTTAATCGCCCAACATTCTGAACCATACAGCATAGTTGGTCTCACTACACTTTTATAAAATTTACCTTTCAGCCTAATTGGAATTCTCTTATCGCATAACACGCCCGATGCTTCTCTCCATTTCATCCACCCGCACTTAATCCTATGTTTTACATCAATGTCAAAGCCCCCGTCCTTTTGAACAAAAGATCCTAAATATTTAAAGCTCTAACTTCACCTATCACATCACCATCTATTGTCAGTTGTCTCCTCATTCCTTCAACTTCTTGGTCTCTTTGTCCAAAATCATACTCAATATACTCAGTTTTATTTCTACTAATTCTCAATCCCTTTTCTTCGAGGGCTAACCTCCACTCATTTAACCTATTATTGACAACTTCTAGGTTTTCTCCTATCAGAACTATATCATCCACAAACATCATACACCATGGTATCTCACCCTGTATCTCCTTTGAAACCTCATCCATTACCACTGAGAACAGGTAGGGGCTTAGAGCTGACCCCTGGTGCACACCTACTCCTATACTGAAACCTTCTGATACTCCACACCGACTCTTGACACTAGTACTCGACCCTTCATACATATCCTGGATCAAATTAACATACATTTTTGGGACATTTTTCCTCATTAATGCCCACCTTAAAACTTCCCTTGGCACCCTGTCATACGCCTTTTCTAAATCTATAAACACCATGCATAGTTTTTTATTCTTTTCTCTGTACTTCTCTATTAATTGCCTAACACAAAATAATGGCTCCATTGTCGATTTTCCTGGCATAAAACCAAACTGGTTTCCTGATATCGAGGTCTCACTTCTTATCCTCTTCTCTATAATCTTTTCCCAGATCTTCATACTATGACTCATGAGCTTTATTCCTCTATAGTTCCCACATTCTTGTATGTCTCCTTTTCCTTTAAATATTGGTACAATAAAACTCTTTCTCCAATCTTCTGGCATTTTTCCCTCTATCAGTATCTTATTAAAAAGATTTTTCAACTACCCAATGCTTACATCTCCTAACATTTTCCACACCTCTACAGGTACTCCATCTGGTCCTACCGCTTTTTTCTTTTTCATCGCCTTCACCGCATCTCTCACTTCCTCCTCGCCCACTAGACCAATCAATCCTTTATTCCATGACATACTCTCTAAAACTTCTTTTGGATATTCCTCGTTCAGTAATTTCTCAAAATATTCTTTCCATCTTTATGACTGTTAAGAATTATTGTATACATTGAAGTCTATGTTAAAATAATATATATATATATATATAATATGATGTAAAAACCAATATAGTTAAAAATATTTTTATTAATAGGACGACAGACAAGTGTCTGAGTATACTAGAAAGTTTGAGTATATATTTTGTATATTGAGACTTACAGTACAAGACTATTCCTATCATATTTCAACTGTACAATATTCTATTAAATATTCTGAGAATAGTAAAAACAGTTTTCCTCTTCATACGGAAGGTTGTCATTATGTTAAAATTTGAAAACACCCAACTGGACATTATTTTATTACTGTTTCTAAATGATTTTTGAATTAAAAACCTATTAGCATAATTTATTCTATAATCATTACCTGATTATACTAACTATATACATTTGAAACGTTAATGCTTTAAACTCAATCATGCATACAACTGTAATCATAAATTGTTTTTCCAAGTTGGATGTATTAATTTATGTAACATATATTTATAAGCCAAATTGTGTCGAGGTTAACAATGATCGGATAATCCATGCACATTATGAAAACTTTGGACTTCGAGTATATGATTTGTATTTAGGTCGAGATTGTAAATTAACTTATTTTTTTAAATACCTACATCCAAACGCACATCTTTATTTGTAACATCCATTTACACAATTATATAATGTAATGGATACGTGACCCCGAAGGAGTGCCAAACCATTTTTTAGTCATGAACAGAAACTAGTTTATCAATGCACCTAAGTAATTAATTCGAAACTTCAACACGCCTAAAACCTGTGGCCAAAATTAGGACAAATTATTTATGTAATTAATTAAGACCTAAAACAGAGGCACGGTGTATATGACTCTAGTGGGATGGGTACGTGGAATTTCAACGACTACATAGTTTTAAGTTAAAACGTAAATCATGTGCGTATACAGAATGCAATGGGAATATACATGGAAAAGTCTTTTAAACCCGTCCAGCTTTTAATTAGTGAACCCGAGCAAGAAATTCTGTGTACAGTACTGGACTCGAAGCACCCACAGAATCGCAGCTACATCCTACTATTTTGAGTGTTAAAAAATAAAAAATAAAATTAAGCAAACAATGGGTTCGATAAATTGAACGTGTCTATCGTATTATGTGTAATAAATGTAGGTCGATAAATCATCAGATAACAAAAAAAGAAAACTTACATACAAGACGTAATAAAGTTATACATTTTTGTTAATGTACATTAGACTCGTAGATATTGAAAAAAGAAAATTACTTACTAATTTTACATAAAATATAAAAAATACCACGCATTTGAAGTATTTAGATGAAAAATAAAAATGAAAATAATGAGCTACCTCATTTTTCTAGTTGTACCTATACAACATTAATATAATAAAAAAAAACTGAAACAATCAGAAAATATGCATTTTTAATAAGTACCTACTACAGATTGTACGATAACATTGCACTAAATGTTCAAACCATGTAAAAATATGGTAATTTTATCAAAATAAACACGAAGTTGAATTAAATGTGAAAAAACATCAATCAATGGTACGTAAGCTGTTCTAATATACGTAAGAATGCGTTTATTGGTCCCCCTTAGCTCGACCCCTCCCCTAACAATTATCATTGAATTTCCACGGTTACGCGGTGTTGTTATTACGCGCGCCGCAGTCGCGAACTCACCTCTTGTGGATAGAACGGGGCCTGCAACGACACGCAAATTGCATTACAAAAATCAGCAATGCTAAAAACGATCAACGTCAGCCACTGTCGTTTGCTAAAATTTGATATTTGGAGCATTTCGCTGACAGTTTAGTGACGCCGTCGATTGTTGCTGTAAATGTTGCTGTTGTTGTACTCGAAGTGAGCAAAGAAAACGATCAGATTTGCATTCGGTTTCGGATGATTCGATGATTTCGCGTCACATGGTGCTGTTAGTCAGGTCAATCTGCATACTGTTACGTCGTTAGTCCCTTGTATCCGAGTGAACACGATCAGTGGGATACGTGTGCGTACGATATATTAACCTACGGTAGATTGAAACTATTGCTCCAAATATCTGTAACACATGAACAGTGGATGATTTTTACGGTTGTACGGTGATATACATATGAACGATGAATCGAAAACAATAGCAATAATTGTGGTTATACTGATAAATACAGCGCGGGAAATGAATCGAAGTCGCTATGGTCACAAAGCGCGTGGTTTATAATATTGTCATTATATTTCGCTTTCGTTGGATAAATTTTGTTGAAATAATCGAATCTAGAAATACATGCTACGTCATTTTCAATTTAAATACTCTACACGCACGTGGATACATCAAAAGCTCATGGTCAGCGATACTGAACGAATTCCGAAAAAATATTCAAAGACATTTTTGTACCATTTTCAGGACACAGATCATTCTTTACAGTTTTGGTAGTTTGTTGTTTATTCGACTACTCTAAAATTAGCAGATACCCGAATGATACATCAACTTAGTTGATTGTGGTTTCCAAGAGTAGTTGAGTATAGTTTATAGTTTTATAAATGATTACATTTTACTTATGAAATCGAATGAAAAAATTTTACTTATGAAATTTAACTATGAAATCGAACATAATTTTATGTACCATACTTAGGTACACCAATTTTTTTTATTAATTTTATTTTTTTTTTAATTAAGAAAAATTACCTATTTTATTATATTACTTGTTAAAAAAAGGCCGTTGATGGAGCGTAAAGTAAATATTACGTGTTTGATTTTTCTTCATTCATTTTTATTTTCCACAATTTGAAACAATATTAGAGTTTGTCTAGATCATCTTGGAGTGATTTAGTTAAGCAATTAAAATCAGGATTGAAGGATAGTAAGGTCGTGTTATCTGCAAATTATACCATATAACTACTACATACTATTTATTATTTTTATAAATATACTGTAGGTATTCTAAAATAATATTATATTATGTGGCTTAAAATTGCGCTTACGTTTATATGCTATGACGTTTATCTTAGACAAACGAGTAGGAAGAAATTAATACATTACCGATTGAACCTAACCGTTGGTAAATAATAGGTATTGTTCATGTAAATAATTGTAATCCGAAATGTAATTAACACATTGCATGTATTCACATTCAATGTGAATGATAAATAATTATATAGTATTAAAGTGTATGAGGGGTGTAAACATTGTCGTTATATTTCCCCCTGTGTCACATTTTTGTTGTGCAAACGTTTTTTTAACATCTTCTCAAAGCTGAATCAACAGCCTAGGAAAAAATTTGATTTTTCATCATTAAAACACCCATTATTTTTGCGAATTTACGGTTATTAAAAATAAAAATTATATATGTATTATATATAATCTACGAAATTAATTGAGTATACTGAACCGTATGATAACCGTGCACATCTCCTTGATTATTCATTTAAATACAGTTATTTTATTTATTTTTTTATTTTTTTGTTAATATATTCTTTATTAATAATATGTTACCTAAAATTGAAAGGGATTTCATTCTTATACTAACACTGTAATGACTAGTTAAATTATTTTGTGATCACTAGATCGTTTTTCAGAGTGATCCGTATATGAGAAAATTGCTTTACCTTGACAAAATAAAATAACATTATTGATAATATAACCATGTGGATAGTATAAATATAAAATAAATAATAATGCAGTGCGTTTTCATGTTGTGTCATTATATAATGTTGCCTGCGTTCCTAGCACGTTATCTAAGATCTGCGCACTCACGCCTATGACCCTCTGAAGAATAAAAGCGCATGTTCTAACAGTCCATTGGATTTATTATCACATCATTGTTACACTATCGAGTCTTGGATTATTATTAGTTATTTATTATTATTATTATTATTCTGTTCTCTCCATTCATAACGATAACGGCGTAGTATTTATAATAATAATTAAAAAGTGCAACGTACACGAATGTAAATATACGTCTTAAGTCAATTTAATTCGCCCAGGTATTTTCTACACCTCAACTCTCAAGCCACACCACACACATTATTGGACAGGTGGATTTTATTTTAACATAATACTCCTGCAAAGCCCGCTTGGAAAGCGAAATTGAAGTATATTGGTCTAAATAATTTATAACTCTAAAATTGATGAGTTGAAACATTAAATTTAATTAAATTTAATGGAAAATGAGCGTTAGATAGTTGTCTTTTTCTCATTGATATTTAATGAGAGAAATTTTGATTTGAATTCATTAAAAATTTGTTTAAAATAACTTATAGTTCCGACCATTAAAAAAAATTTTATTTTTAATTCACTACAGCTAAAATAACACGTTGATGTAGTGGAACGCCGTGTTTTTGTGTTTTTTTTTCTCATAATAAACATAATACTAACTAACAAATACAAGAAAATAAAATGGCCCACTCCGTACGTATTTACATGATATATCTCGAAATAATACTAAAATAATTCATTGTTCTCTCTCTCTCTCTCTTACACGCTTTGCAAGTCTAATTGGTTTGATAATTTTGATAATAACCCAATACGTTTGTGTCATAATGATCATATCATATTATTATTATAATTATGGTTATTGTTGAGGTGAAATTGAAAATTATAAGACATAAGGACGACACTCACTTGATGTGGTGCGTGCAGCCAAATCGAGTCCAATCGAACAATTGAATCCTTTCGACAAAACGAGTGCGAGTTGTCTTGTGATGCGAAGTGTCGTCTCAAAACGCGAAATCCGTGAGGTTGAAGTTGAATCCACAAATAACCGATTTGTACCTCTACCGGAATATGAAACAATAATAATAAGTGTTTGAACAATAATGGATATTGTTCTGGATCTCCTTGTGGTTTAACAATAATTATAATAATATTATGTGGACCGATCGCTCGTTCGCAGCAGTCGTACTACGTATCTGTGTTCTCAGCGTCGTGTGCGCGGTGTGTTTGCTCGCGGACGTGAGAGATGGATCAACGTGCACCCGTCGGTTTTCGTTTCGACTTTTGACGATCGATAATAATAAAATACGATTCAATATTGTTATCAATTGTACACATGCACGAACGCAAACATAAACGTATTCATACACATATGCATGCACGCGCACACACACACACACACACACACACACACAGATACGCACGCACGCACATACACACCATGCGTCTAGAGGTTGAATCCGCGTGCACGTCGCCACAATACCATGCGCCCGAAGTACCTTATCTTCTAACAGCTTACGGAAAGCGTTATGGTGGTGAGGAGAGAGCAATTGGATTTTTGACGTTATTGTAATATTTATATATATGTTTATCACTAGTGGAAACCCATTTGTATAGCATGCGCTTGTGTGATCAAAGTTCGACGACAGCATTCGGTATTGGTCCGCCGTCTTCTCCGATCTCATGAAAATAATAATTATAATGATAATACTGATCATATGATATTAGGTTTCGCAAGAAGTGTCTTCGCGTAGTATTTAAATAGATTTTTGCAGTAAAAACTTTCTAAATGTCAGTGTAGTTTTATTTGGCAAATCAATCAAAACAAATTTATTTAATTTATTTAGATTTGATAAAAAAAAAAAACACTATAACTTCTCATCATCGCTTTTCTTCTGATTCAAATTTGCTGAAACTTTAATTTCAATATGAATCCGATTTGAACTAAGTAGAGATTAAACAATTTTGTAATTTATCATTATTTTCATTCCTCATCGTGTGGCTTATTCAAATATTCATGTAATTCGCCTTGTGCCGGATGTCTGCACAGAAATCGTACTATTTGCCGGAATTCTAAAAATAATTGACACAGGTACACGTATTAAATTAGATACAATTTTTTATTATTTAATGTTCTCCGAGAAAAATATTGAAGTACATAGTTTAAAAATCGTAAAATTATATTTTGAAAATTATTCATAATTCCGTTGGGGGATACATAAAATTTAAAATTTTTAGCGATTAGTAAACCCGTACCGCAAAACAATTTTACATGTAATCGAATCCGGTCAGTGTAGATGAAATCCCAGACCGATCAAACGTATCGAATAAAACCACAGGAAACGTGTCTGATCAGGACGCTCTTTCTTTCGAGTAGTTTATGAGTGTATTTTAGGAGTCGGGCAAAAGTACCGGACAAGAATAAAATCTTATGTAAGTATACAATATACGTATCTTATCTTGTATAGGCAGTACGCGCGTATTATTATTTATAGTATTACTATTATTGTTACTAACAACGCCGTTTTCCATCGATAATCGTTTCTCCCATATGTATATCAATAGACTAATGTACCATGATCTATATTATTTACAAGTATAATAATAACACGAGTATTCGGCGGCAGTCTTCTCACTATATATATATATATATATGCGTTAATATATAATGCGTTTTTCTTTTCTCTACCAAAACGAGCGGTTGCGTTTACGAACACGAAATTGTCATCCGCGTGCGCACACGGCAAGTTTTTCTAAGCACAGAATACATCGATACCATAGTACACGTATACACCATTTATAATATTTCCCTCTTCACTAGTATACGAGTAATGCATAATAATACGAGATACGATTTTGAAGGATGGCGTGTGTGGAAATATGCGTTCAATGAGATACTCGTTGTTAGTTTTAAATTAAACAAATACAAAATCTCCAAAAAATCATTCATCATACAACCTTATCCTAACGTTATATAATTCGTGTTATATAATGTATGTTTAACTTCCATCGCTAACACCATAAATAAAATTCCTTCTGAAGACTTGATAAATTAAGTTTTAAAACATATATATATATATAAAACATTGCCATTGTATAGATAGAAAAATATTTTGGAGGGTTTTAAATTTTCAATTGTTTCTTATATATAAATACCGGCTTTTTAATTTTAATAAGTCGATTAAACATAAGTAAAAATATAAAATGTATTATTATTTAATTTATTTGAAAGTGTGAAAATTGTTTAATGATGACATGGTACCTATAACATTATATCTTAAAATGATTACGCATTTTACAAAATAAAAGAGACATTTCAGAGTGGATATAATTAAGAGAGAATAAGTAGTTATGAAATCAAAATAGACCAATTTCATCTTACCCACTTTTTTAATATCCTAGGAATCTATACGTGAAACTCAGCTCAAAATCGTATATATAGTCTTACGTTGCTTCAAATATTCAATTGCGCAATGTCTTCAACAATCTATCAACACTAAAAGAAGTCTTCAACCAACATAACTCCACCAATATATATATATAAATGGGTCACAACAATTTTGACAAAAACCTGTAATTAAACCTTTGACTAAACTTCATTAAGGCTAATAACCGTTGTTATTGAGGCCTTTATAATTAAAAAAAAAAACAATGATGTTCATTATATATTTTTCTGCAATAAAAATAAAAACAATATATTTTAAATCCATATCGAAGCTTATAATTTGTTACTAAACATTTATGAAGCTAAATACATTAGCACTATTCAGTATTCACTTTCTCTACTAACACTGATCATTAATATCTGTGCAAATGTACAAAGTAAAATTATAAAAGTGCAAATAGTTAACTTATTATCGCGTAAAACAGTATATCTTAATCAATATACAATGACTTTAAGGATTATATCGATTTAATGTAAATAGGTTACATGAGATTCAGTCCCTCTGCTTCCTTAAATGTCTAGTAAGCTTTATATATTATATGTATTTAGAATATAATATTATACTGTACTTTATTCGATTAGAAGTATGACGAAGTAATGTTGGTAATATGCGCAAATTTTTTCATAAATGTAAATATGTTTGATATAAATATACCTACATATAAATTATTAATAAACAAATTATTATTATATACTAGTAAACAAGATTAACAATAAAACAATAATAATACATACGATTTGTAACAAGATAATAAAGATAAGTATACAACAAATGTATTATATTATGATCAGTGTTGGGTAAATTATTTTTAAAATGTAATGAAATTACGTTACTCGTTACTTTAAATATTTTTTTTCAAATTACATTTGTGTTACCTAAAATAATATTTTTCACGTTACATTGCTTTTTCATAAATAAATAATGCGTTACTTTTTTATCTCTGATAACAATTATCATTTTTTTTGAACCCTATTCAAATCATATGGTATATTTTACAAACATAGACTTAGTGATAATATAATTTATGTATAGTATTTAGTATTAATTATAAATGGCGACTGCAGTCTGGTAAGGTATTAAGATCGAGGTAAGTAGGAATATCAGTTTTAAAAAAGTACCTATATAGCCATATTGGTATATTTCTATATAGGTAGGTAGGTGGTTTACTCATAAGCCGTAAATCATAATTCATTTTAATTAAATTAAATTTTTAAGCCGAACTCTTTTCTTTCTAATAATGAAGTAATAACATTAATTCCTGGAATGTTTAATAATATTGTTAATTATTATTAGAATCAAAAATAAATAAAATTGATTTTTAATTTTTCTGGAATATCTTATCGGCTTGTTTTTGCAATACATTCGGAACAATTATTTTAATAAATAACGTGTAAAATAACGTGTTAAAACGTTACATCATATAAATTACTCTTTAAAAGTAATTGTGTTACAATTGCGTTACTTATTTTAAGTAAAATGTAATGAAATTATTGTTGCATTACTGAAAAAGTAATTGCGTTATAGTAATTTGTAATTTGCGTTACATTACTACCCAACACTGATTATGATTACCTTAATTATCTACACGCTATAATTTTTGGTAACATTTGAGCAAACTCAATTTTTAAGATTCATATTAAGGTTATTAATATTATCATATTAATCAAAAGTTTGTAATACCAAAATCAAAATAATTAATTATACATTGTCTTAATAAAGAATACACGAAGATAATTCTAAAAAATTTGAAAATCATTTAAAATCACAACCACATCACTAATCATAAAGACCATTTTTTACATATTTATGTCTTCGAAATACAACCTATCTTCTCTAGATACTTCTCAAAACGATATTGAATTACAATTAATGCAATTATTTAATAATAAAAATAAAATGCTTTTAATATTTAAATTACTATCCAGTTGATAAAAAATTATGTATTCAATGGAATACTAATCTTTGTTCGACAGCCCCAGTAGAAAGATTGTTTTTTTGTGGGTTTTATAATGGCACCTAACCGTTCAAGGCTATCCGATGAGCGATCTGAAAAGCTCGTTTTTTAAAAAGGAAATTATAATTATATTTTATTCTGTTCTATTTTTTAAAGTTTACTTATTTATTGTTTTTTTGTTTAAAGTTGTAATTATAATAGTAACTTCTTATTTACTTTTTTATACTAATTTTCTAATATTTATCTACTTTTTTGTATTGTAATTTATAATTTCAAGTAGGTAATTCAATTTTCCATCGCAATTTAATTTATAATTTGTTATTAATTAATGCAATTTTCTATAATTTGTAATTTGTAATTAATTACATTTTTTCAAGTAAATTTCACTGTTAACCATACAAATATTTTTATTTTCATATCGCAGTAGATATTGATATTATTACATTTTTAATCGAAGGTTTACAAGTTTTTAATTTAATATTTCAGCCATTCCTATTTTATTTATTTTCATTATTTAAATACATACTTAAAACGATCACTGTTGAAATGATCCAGTTGTTGTAACATAACTTCTGTTAGATATGTACATCAATTATGCTAACCTTTATATTGTATGTAACATCAGAGAAACTCTTTCTGCATTAATAATAATTATCTTGAGATCAACTTAAATTACATAACTTTTAAATTATAATAAAATTGAAATACTATTTAACTTACATTTAAACCTACATATTTTATATACAGGTGAATATTTAAGTTGTACAATTAAAGTGTATTTATACTTTTATGTACATTTTCATTATCTTCATATTGTGAATAATATTATTATTTTATCAACCTTTATAACAGTGTTTCCCAACCGGTGGTCCGCGGTCCCACAGATTTTTTCTTCGATTTTTATTACAAATTAATTATATTTTTATTAAATTATTTTATTAAAAAAAAAGTTTATAACAACGAATTATAATTTAATTCATAAGATATCGTATCGTCGAATAGATCAAGTCCAAGAATAACAAGTTTATCATTTTGAACCAAAAAATAACTGTTTGTATTTTGAAAAGTTTTTGAAGAATAATTATATTTAACAATTATATTTTATATATAAGACTAATCAATTCTGCTCGAAAACTATTTTAACTCAACCCCAACTTCCAGAAAAATAATTTCTTTATTTTAATTAATTTATGGTAACATAAATATATGTATAAACATATAAAATATGTATATGTTATACATATAAAATATTATTTGTATACTTATATACTTATATAAAATTACTTGAATCCATATAATACTTATATAACTCCAAGAAAAATATTTCTTGATATAATTGATTAATTCTAAAGTGTGACACTTATATTATACTCATATTGAAAGAACTGTATTTTATTAATCGATTTTTTTTAATATTATATATACCATAATTAATTTTATTATAACGTATTATGTTAAGTACCTATTATCTCGTTTTATTAATTATAATATATATATATAATATTATTACTTATTATAGTAATATTAATACTACTATTTAGTGGTCGACTGGAAAAAAGGACGAGGTCTCAACATAGATCTCACAATTAGGTGGAAAACTAACGATACGTTACAAGATGTCAAAAAAAAAAATCTATGAGAAAAAGTCCATATACGTGGCTAAGTTGTCTGTAAAATATAAAAGAGTAGGAAATCGTTGAACTGTGATTTAGTACACGTGAAACCACATTAAATTTTCTTCAGGACTTCTTTAAAAACTATGGTCTACAACGAAGAGATCTAAGAAATATATGTTTGTTTGTATTGTAAGACATATTATACATAACAACATTATTAACTTTATTCATAAATATTTTAAACTATACTTTACTTTATTAATAAAATTCAAATTTGATAATCATATGTATTCTATAAAACTGTTGTAATTCAAAATATTAATACTCCTGTATTGACTAATGAACTGTGTATAAGCAATTCACACGGTCAGAAGTCCATTAGGTTTTCTTAAAATAAAGTTGTTTATATATGTTATTTCTTAACAATAATCTTAAAATGTTATATTAGAATAAATTATAAAATGTATAAGATGGATAAATGATTACGAACAAATGCATATTATTAAGAATATCTATTGAAAAGTTGTAGATTTAAAATAAATATATAAAACGTTTTAAAGCTCATCAATGTATCGATTATAAAACTCTTAAAATATAGTCTATAATAATAGTCCACAGATAATAATTGTAATTTATTTTGCCGATTAAATCACGTTTGGTACTCTAGAAAATAATAATTTTTCACTCACCAAATAAACATAAAAAGTAATTTAAAATTAACCATAATGTTAGAATTTTCTTGAAAAATAGATATAGTTTTGATTAAATCTACTCTCAATTCATATTACGCATGAATGTAAGTAAAACTATATGTTAACTATTTAGATAAACTTTGTGCATATCACGATAGAGTTATAGTTTAAACTGACTTAGTTTTAGAGAATCAAATACTTCACAAATTAGATACACACTTATTAAATTTATAAATTCTGTAGTCTTACCTTATAAACTGTTATTCTGATAAGTAAACTCATAAAAATACGAGTTACGGTTGTTTGGCATGGATCACAACATACCATAATATTGTAAAATGAAATAGCAGGTAAGATATAGTGACCGCTGAGTGTTATATTGGTTTTAGATGTTAGAATCGACTGACCTGTATTTGACGTATGACATCATAAATCACATATTACCTATTTAAGTATTTAGTATCTTAAAGACTTAAGAAACGAAATTTGATGACAGGGAAAAAAAAATGGAAAATCACTATCATTCATGAAAATAATTGATTTTTTTGTTTTGTACTTCAACCAATATAAATAAAATACTGACTGACCCGAATTTTTTTTATTATTTTAGCACTAGATAAAATGGCTTTTAAGACTCAACAATCGTATGATAATAGATAAATTAGAAAATCATATAATGATACATTTAGAATCTTTGAGACATTAAAACGAATTTATATTAATATTAACAGTTTATGAGAACTTAAGGAAGAACTATTAGTGGGAAATTTACCGATATATTAAAAGCTAACTAATCGCTATGATATCTGTTGTGGAACGTTTTATTTTAAATCATTAATTTATAATGTGCGCGCATGATACTTTAATTTATACATATACAGTATTTTTTCCAATAACCGTTCAACTCGTTTCATGATAAAAATTTTAAAAAAAAATGTAAATTTATGAAAAAATATGATTGAAAAAAAAAAACAGTAGTAGAAACACATGATATTACTAATTAAAGCTTATTCATGTGTTAATGTTATTATTCAAAGTTTTTAGATACTAACCTGAAATTCACGAAAACATTTTCAGATCACTCAACGTTGGTACAGCTTACATTATTGATATAGACATTGTACGACTGGAAGTAAGTATAGTATAATATAATAATTGATTGTTGTGATACGTACGGTCTTGTATTATGCATATCATATAAGTAATATGAATTGAGAGCAGAGTCCAACTGCAATAATGTGAACAAAAACTGTTCACTTTAGAATATCAAAACGATTAGAACTTAACACTAACATGCAACTTTTCTTCGTTTGTATTAAACGACAATAATATTTTAGGCAATCGTCCAAACTGGACCAATTAATTCATCTCACTTTTTTGTTTGTAGTTATTTTTTTTCTTGTTAAATAATAAATACAGAGTAATAAAACTTCATAAGAATTAATGGAAATTTGTAATTTTAAACGGTCTTATAGCGTACTTGTAATAATAATATTATAATCGGTAACGGTTATATTGAAAATACGAACACATTGATTGATAGATGATTTAATATAAAATAACACGTAGAACATATAAATCGGATATTGATATAACAAATTGATCAGATAAAATGGAATAGTATCTATTTTTTTAATTCTTGTGAATCACGATTTTTAAGCACTTTGATTTTTAAAACAAACATAAGTGGAATAGGTTTTAAAGAATAGCGATATGTTTTGTACAAAATATACTAGAAAATTCCTGAATGCACTATGTACCATGATCTCGACTACTCGATTAATAATATTGCAATTGATTTTTTAAACACAAGAAAAATAATAACAAATAAATGTGCTATTGTAAGGTTATTTTTGAATACTGCTAATTATTATATCAACCTTATTATTATGTGAATTAACCTTCCATTTAATAACCTTTTACTTTAACCCGAGTTTCACATAATTTCACTGCATTTCATATTTAATAGAAATTGAATAACTTTCGCTTTCAACTTTGCATTAGATTTGGTACAATGGTTGATTATATACTATAAAGTAATATGAAATTCTAACGAAGGCGAACAGAGAAAAAAAAATATCAAATAATATTTTCAAAAATAATTGGTTTAACTTATGTTTTAGGTACCACGGTATATGATCGTTTGTGGCATAATGTTGTTTATGTTGTTTATTGTCAAAATATAAATGATTCATTAGCACATAAAACATTAATATGAAGTATAATAATGTGAACCATGTACCTGTTGTGCACAGATATGTACATTATATTAAATAATTTTAAGATAATTCGTACTATAATCTAAATCAAATATGGAATCAATAAATATAAATTAAGTCCATTGGGTTTATCGTCAACAATATAATTTGATTGACTTAAGATTATTAATATATATATTTTTTTTATTAGTATTTAATTTCTAATGAATATGAAATAACAATTACAGACAAAGTTATTTTACTTTTCTTTTACAGCAATCATATTACTAACTTAAGTAAACTATTAATATTACAATACTAAACTAGGGTTTCATTTTTTAATTATATCAATGTTATAATTTTTATATTTTTTTACAACCATTATATGTAAATTAAGTTAGACTATCTTTAGTAACTTTTTGTTTTCATCAAAGTTAATTTGTGAGTAAGACAAATATATAATAATAAAATAGTGATTAATATTTACTGAAACAATAGGCAGTGAAGTTTATGTAACAGAATCAAAGTCAATCGGGTAGTTACAATCGTATTTTTACAAATATCAAAAATTATTTTAAATTTTACTGTTAAAATAGTTATATATTTCTCATGAAATTCGTTTTTTCTGAAAATGTTTCAGAAAATAATAATGTAAGGGAACAGATGTATATGTAATAAAAATACAGAAATATGTACAAATATATGGAAGTATAATTTATAAAATATGTGCTAAAAGCATCCAAATATGTGGGGAACAAATTGAATAAAAAAAAAAAAATTTATAATTATTTAATTAAGTATAAAATATGTGCTAAAAACAAATAAATATGTGGGAAAAAAATGTAATTAAAAAAAAATACAATTAAAATTATTAAATTATCAAAATGATTTGTTGCATTGAATTATTAAAATTCTTTTAAATTATCGAATGTTAAATGTCGTCTATTAGGTCTCAAAATATTTTTAAAACGGCTAAATGATCGTTTCACATCAACCGATGTAATTTGAGCATATTTGAAGCGCATAATATCAGAAGGCGATAATTCCAAATTTTTAGAAGGGTGTCTACCACTCATTATGTCATTGATTGTTTTAAAATCAATATAGCCTAAATTTTTTTCTGTAACAGCATCAATTTTCTTTTTTACAATATCTCTTATGCGGCATACCGGGAATAAGTACGTAAATGCTATTTAGATAACGTATAATATTTGGTGATCGATAAGATAATGTTTGGTCGTCGAAAATCAATGAAAAAATCAAAAATTACTAAAATATGTACAAAATATGTACTTATTTACCAAATATGTAAAAATATGTAATTATACCAAAATATGTAAAATAAAATTAGCATCATT
Organism: Sipha maydis; assembly: GCA_034509805.1. Classification (NCBI taxonomy): domain Eukaryota; kingdom Metazoa; phylum Arthropoda; class Insecta; order Hemiptera; family Aphididae; genus Sipha; species Sipha maydis. Next base: position 35,040 of record JASXSY010001627.1, on the reverse strand, counting down.
TTAATAGGAATGATTTAAATCATGAACATTTCTTATCGAATCTTAAATATCTTGTTTTAATAAAAATATGCATTTACATATAAATCCGTCCCACACTAATGGATAGTGACAGTGACATTATTTCAAAATTTATTTCCGGTAGCAACTTTTTCTACAAGTAATTTCTCCTCTCATCTAAACAAGTATTTCGGAAGTCTACGGTCACCCTCTTCTTAAAATTAAATTTTTTTTTTTTAGTTAATAATTTACTGTAAAATATAGGTATGTATTATAAGTAATAAATATATGAGAGTGAAATAAATTGTTGTGGAAGGCTTGGGATATATAATTATTACCGTGCCGTAATTATTATATAGTTATTTCAATAGTAAAATACACTTTAATTAAGTCATCGAATATATGAGCATAGTACATATTGATAACGTAATATTAACACTTATGCGGATCACTCGTAGTCAAACGATTCATACAATTCAAATAAAATAAAATAATATTTTATAACTATTAAAATTAATATTCTCTGGATCCGTTACGACGTGTTCTACGTGATGTCCGTCAATGCGATATTGCGATGTATACGATTTAAAAACAATTGTTCGTCAGTCTATCACAGACATTTTAAGAGTAACTTACTCTAGTAAGTTTTACTCGTAGTAAATTATGATTTATTATAATGTCACTCTCAAAATCAGAAATTATTTCGTTATTAAATTTATCTGAAAGTACGTACCTCAAGTATCTTATTTTAAAATATAAAAAAAAAAAACGTTTGCCTATACAACAGACCTATAAAGGTCGTTTTATGTTCGGTGGATTTTATCATCTATATGGAAAATTATTTGGCAATGCTGGTTTATTTTTAACATATATTAGAATGTCTATAGACACATTCGTCTATATCTTAGAAAAAATATCACCGGATGATAGTCATGGTTCAACAAATTTTCAAAAACCAATTTCTATTGAAGAAAAGCTCCTTGTAACCATAAGTTAATTTAAGTTACCTATTCATTTTTTTAATATGATATATTTTCAATTATCATAACTGATAATCTACTATATAGGTAATCAGTCGATTTTCGGCCGTCCCGAGGGGGGACTCCCCCAAGAGTGTTTCAGTTGTCACATTAGCTGTTGAATCGTATTATAATAATAAGTTTATAATAATATAATAATATAATATAATATAGTATCATATTTTAGCACTCGATCAACGTGGATTTAGTATCAAACGTATTATAGCATACGGCGAAAACAAATTATTTTGTTTTTCAAATTTGCGTCCGATCCGTCCGTTAACGGATTATCGCATCTACCGTACACTTTGGATAGTTGTATTAATTTACATATATTTGTTTTTATTTCTCGACGGATTATTGCATCGGGCGCATCGGACGTATTAACGGACCCCACGTAGGACACGCCGTTAAGGGTAAGAGTATAATTTCGATCTCACTCTCTATTCTTTCATAATAACACCATTAATTAATGGTCATATGTTTTTCGACAAATTGAGTCGTTAAAAATGCATGCTACTGAAAACTAAAAATAGTTTTCAAATATTTAAAGTACAGCTTTATTATGGAATATTAAAAATTTGTTTCAAACCAATGTATTATGAGAAAAAAAACTTGCATATGTGATAACGAAATAAATACATATCCAGTTCAGGGTTTGAAATTTAAAATATATTTCATATCTTTATATCAATTGAACTTTGAATTAGAAGGAGGTGATTTCAACTACTTTTAATGTATTTTCTATTATTACTATTTTTTAATTGGGACACATAGTTTTTCAGCATTATATATTTTTGTAATTTATATAGGTAACAAAATATTTTTGATAACTCATTTTATGGTTTATTATTCATTAAAAAGCCGTTGATATCTGAAGACTAATGAATAAAATGTATTAGAATATAATTTTACTAATGTTTTTTCTACTAAAGTTATTTTTAGTGTTAACAGTCAATGGAAAATAATGTTATGTTTAATTTCTCAGAGTTATACTCCTTTCAAATTATCTTTCACAAAATATTTCTGTTAAAAATAGGACTGCCGTTATTCGGTATTATTACCATATATCAGGGATGAGCAACTCAATGTTACATGGGCAAATTTTTAAAAAATTAAAATCTAGCGGGCCAGAACATGGAGAGCAAAAAAAATATGCATTTTAAATTAGCATTTATTTCGTTGATTATAATGTAAATTTACAGTGAATACAAAAAATTATTAAATTAAAGTATAAATAATACAATTACTACTTGTTTAATGTGATTTATGAGGATGTGTGATTGCTTATGATAACGCGACAAAATCAACTTCCATTTCGGAAGAAACACGAAATAGGTCTCTTAATGTTTCCTCTGTAAGACGATTTCTTTGTTTTGATTTTATATGTTTCATATTTGAAAATGTACATTCAAAATTACATAAATGTAAGCATTTCCAAACATGTATAAAATGTTTAAAGCAATCTCTCGTGAAAGTGGACATTTTACAAGAGGTAATTTTTTCCAAAAGCTTACGTCAATATCTTTCGTAGATAATAATAATAGAAATGTTTGCAATACGCATAATTCTAATTGAAGTTCAGCATCTTTCTTTTTCAACTGCCATTGAAATATTAAACAAATGTATTTGACGGCGCATAAATTTAAATTCTTTAAATCGCATTTCGAATTCTACAGTTAATTCGTCCAAGTGGGTCCAATGTTGTTAAGTCCAATGTTCAAAACTAAACTCGTTGTCCATTTCTGCTTTTATGATTTCGCAACAAGGAAAATGTATTAATTTGTTTTCAACGACTACATTTTTAAAAACTACTAATTTTTTATAAATCCATCTAAAGACTTATTATTTGAGAATTTGTTTGTTTTAGATTCTGAACGGAGTGAAGAATGTATTGATTTTACAATGATGTGTGTTTTGTTTTTTTTTTTTTTAGATTCTGAACGGAGTGAAGAATGTATTGATTTTACAATGATGTATGTTTTTTTTTTTTTTTTTTTTTTTTTTTGTGTCTATCGACACGTTTTGGGGCAGTAAAAATGCTTCGATTGCCTTATGTAGCAACTTTTCTGATAGAAAAGTGAATCTATTTGGTACTTTGGGGAGTCAAAAGTTAAAAATTTCCAATATTTTTTAAATGCGACGGGAAAAACCATAAAAAAATTTGGGAAAAACGGGAGCTTTTACGCAAAACCAGTTTTCGACATAATCAAATTTTTTATTTTGCTATAACTCAAAAACTAATCGATGTAAATACTTGAAATTTTCACCAAATGTTAAGACTAGCGTTCTCTATACACCATAAAATTTTCAAAGTATTTTGACTTTTATTAAGCTATTTATAGACAATTGAAATTTTCAATTTTTTTAAGTATTTTTTTTTTAAATAACAATAAAATTTTTTTGGCTGCCTAGAAAATCTTGAAAATTTAATACAAGGTTTCTTATAAGTTGTTCCTTAACTGATAAAAAAAAATCTAAAATCGTACGTCGCAATTTTTTTTTTATAAGTGCTCAAAGTTCCAATTTATACGAAATATGTAAAAATCACGATAATTTGCAAGTTATTTTGTAGATAAAAATTCATAAAATTTTTTCTGTTCATACTTAAGGTTCAAAATTTTAACACGAGGTTATCTACAAGCTACTCTTCAAAAATCTTTAAAAAAATTTCTACCGGAATTAGAGGAAAAAATTTTATGACTGTTTGAAATTTAAATATTTACGAAATTGCATAAAATAGCGATTTATTCTCAAACGATTTTAAATATTTTTTATAATTCAAAAAGTATAAGTCGCAGATTTTTGAAATTTCTACCAGCTGTTAAGATTGGTATTTCCTTTATGTCATATTTTTTTCAAAATATTATATTGATTTTTAAGCCACTTATAGACATTTAAAATATTCGATTTTTTTACATTTTTTATTTATAATCGGTGATAAAAAGAATTGGCTTGTACAAAATATTTGAAAATTGAATAGAAGATTCCACAGAAGTAGTTCTTAATGTCATTCAAAAATTATTAAAATCTATAGGCACAATTTTTTTTTATAAGCGTTTGAACAGCGAATATTGACAAAAAATTACATGTAAAATATAATATAATGTATAATATTCTAGACTGACAAAGATATTGGTTTTTTTTTAAAATGCTCCAACTCAAAAATGAAAAACCGCAACAACTTAAAATTTTCACTAAATCTTTATATTGACGTTCTCTATACATGATTAAGATTTCAAAGTATTTTGACATACTTTGACTCATTTATAGACAATTTAAATTTTCGATTTTTGTTAAATTTTTGTTTTTAAACATCTATAAAATTTAATTGGTTGAGCGAAAACTCTAGAAAATTTTAAACTAGGTTTATAATAAGTTAAACTTATCGTAACTAAAAAATATCGGTGATCGGTTAACTCAATTTTTTTTTATAAGCCCTTAATGCTCAAATTTGTATAAAATGTGTAAAAATCACGATAATTTGCAAGTTATTTTGTAGATAAAAATTCATAAAATTTTTTCTGTTCATACTTAAGGTTCAAAATTTTTACACTAAGTTATCTATGAGCTACTCTTAAAAAATCTTTAAAAAAATTTCTACCGGACTAAGAGGAAAAAATTGTATGACTGTTTGAAATTTAAATATTTACGAAACTGCATAAAATAGCGATTTATTCTCAGACGATTTTAAATATTTGTTATAATTCAAAAAGTATAAGTCGCAGATTTTTAAAATTCCTACCAGCTGTTAAGATTGGTATTTCTTTTATGCAATATTTTTTTCAAAATATTATATTGATTTTTAAGCCACTTATAGTAATTTAAAATATTCGATTTTTTTACATTTTATTTTTATAATCGGTGATAAAAAAAATTTGGCCACTACAAAATACTTGAAAATTTAATCGAAGATTCCACAGAAGTAGTTCTTAATGTCATTCAAAAATTATTAAAATCCATAGGCACAATTTTTTTTATAAGCGTTTGAACATCGAATATTGACATAAAATTACATGTAAAATATAATATAATGTAGAATGTTCTAGACTGACAAACTATATCGCTGTATGCAACTGCCAACCCATCCTAATTGAAAAATATATTTATCGTTTCAAAATAAAATATACTTTTTACAATGTTTATAAATAACAATGTATTATATCCTAGACAAACATATTAACTCCGTTCAGAATCGTTATTCGTATACAATGATATCTATCACTGCATTCAAATTTAACAAATCCATTGTAATAATGACCTATCCTATAAACGAGGTGCACTCCACCCCCAACTGTACAGCAGAGCGAGGCCCATCCGGTTCTTTTTTCTTACCTTGAAGTCGTAAATTAAATTTTTTTAAATATTGTAAAATATCGGTTAAATATGCCAATGAACATAGAAATTGTTTATCAACCATTTGGTTTTTCAAATCAACAATATCGGTTGTAATAATAATTTTAAGAAACTCAAATATTTCTTTCTCAAAACAAAAAAACGTTCGAAACACTTTCTGTGAAAATGTAAGCATTGCAAATGTGGCACAGACCAGATAAAAAAGGTTCGCGGGCCGCCAGTTGCCCACCCCTGCCTTATATGATCAATTATGAAATTCGCGTCGAAATTAATTTAAACCTTTCGTGTTGATTGGGACCAATGCTCTGCAAAAATATATTGTGTAAGTAAAAACTATATTATCAAGTTAAAATGATAATAGTTACATTTAAAATCCAGAGAAGTAGTTAAGGGGTTAGCAGTGGCGTAATTTAGTCATGGTTGTGGAGGGGGATGACATTTTTGTACATTTCACCAACTACCCCCCCTCCTCAATTTTTTTTTATATCATGTAAGCAATAAGCACTTCTCAATACAAGTATACAATATTGTATACATTAAAATAAATAATAACATAATATGTAGGTACATTAAAATATTCCGATATTCCGATAAACCGATTATGTGGAAAAAGTTATTTTTAGCGTCTGTAATATTGTTAGATAATAATATAATATTATGGAATTTGGGTGATTTTTGATATATTTATAAAATATACCGTAATAAAATAAGTACAAAATTAGTACAAAATAAGTACATAAATCGTCAAATGTGTTTGACGATTAAAAAAAAAACAGGGTCATGGGGGGGATACGACACCCAAATCCCCCCCCCGTAATTACGCCACTGGGGGTTAGTAGTATGTGCGAGACATGTGAAATAATGCACTCTTTTTACTAACGGTATCCACTTACTTTTATTTAGGCTAATTTGTGCAAGGTGTATACATATTACCCATGCATTGATCATTATTTCCTACATCTATTCTATAAACGATTATACGATACACTTAAAATAATAATTGTCTATAAAGTCATAAATGTTAGGAAATAAGCATGGTCCAACATTAATTGCATCATTGATTGGAATTACTCATTATCTGTTTTCTAAATATATCTATATATATATATATATATATATTTGTTAACTTAAAACAAAATCTATTTAGTGTGCCCAATAAATTGTACTAGATTAAAGTAGAATCGAACTAAATTTACTATGGTTAATTATACTAATACTGTATACATATATATATATATATATATATATATTATTTATATATTTAAGCTTCATTACAGTTTTTGTTTTTCATTTTTGTTAATACAGTGGGACCTCGATAACTCGAACCTCTATAAGTCGAATTTTCGATAACTCGAAGGAATGCCTTGGACCCTACCTTACAATATATGAAATGTGTGATACATGGGCGTTCTCACGGGGGGGGATATGGGGATAGGGGCGATTGTAAACTCCGCCAGAATACCGGTCAAGATAAAAAGGTAATAAAAGGTCTAATGTAAACTCTGCCAGTTTTTTTTTCTTACCTCATATGGGTATATGTAAACTCCACCAGTTATTTTTGTTTTGTATTGCCATGCGCCTTCTCGCATTAAATACGTTAACTTCTATTGCGATGGTATATGTCGAATATACAAATGTTATAATACAAATGTTTGTGAATGTTTTCACATTCATCTAAGGAATTCATTTTATAAAAGTCACCCAAATTTTCGCATTTTTAGTAAAGTTCTTATCGAATTTCAAACCCAAACATATATTAAACCTAATAGCATAACTCAAGTAAAAAAATGACTGTATTACAGGAGGCTATAAATAAGTACACTAATGGAGTGATATAGGACCAAGAATATTTACAAATTGTATCACATAATTTTAGTTAACTATATGTATATATTTTCGGATTATAAAGTATAACGATTATTATTATTAAAAATATGATCGTTTTATAATTAATTATTAGGTACCTTTAACGATTTTTTTACTATGATTTAAATATTTAATGTAGATAATTATTAATTATTATTATGAAAAATATGATTTTATATTATTACTTATTAGGTATTTTTAATAATATATTATATTAATTTTATACTACTACTTGATTTTATTCACTGGCGGAGTTTACATGAACCTAATTTTACCTAATTTTTTTTCTGGCGGATTTTACAGTAAAAAAAGGTACTTGAGGCGGCGTTTACATGCGCCCGGGGATAGATCAAGGTAATAATAGATCAAGACCAAGGTACTTTATTTTCTTACATATAAGTAATACACGTTTTATCTACTTTTGATAAATACGTTTTCAATATTGACTAGATATTATTTCTATTTTTTTTTTTTTTTTTGCTATTTTTATACATCGTGATTATTGATTCCACCAGCTATAAACAATACTATTATTTATCACAGGCAATTAGTTTTAAAATTGATTTGTACTATATTTTTGTAAACGATTACACCGTCAACCACGGTCTTAGAATAACCGTCAACTATACCCATTCCCAGCGACAGACAAATTTTATAAGTAAGATACAGAATGTTAACATGATCACAACTTGCAAACATATTATGTCAACCAGAAGTAATTACCAAACAAAATATTGCAATTTACAATTTTAATTTAAAACATTTGTTTCCTTTTTATTAGAAAATGTCTTTGATTCTGGACATGAATCTTACTGTAAAACGGTTAAATAAAAGACAAAAAAACCGTGCAAATCCATTTTCAGACGTGGAATTGGTTTGTCCAGAAGATTATTATAAAATAACAATACCAATTCCTTATATTGATTCATTTATAAGTAATTTAAAGGAACGATTTCTTGTCCATAAAAATATATTTGAAGGTATTATTTAATTTATAATTATTATATGAAAATGTGAAAAATTATATTGATTCATTATTTAGTATCTTATTCAATATTTTTTTAATTTAGATTTTCAGTGTTTACTTTCAAAGGAAATTGAACATGAATCATTCGAAAAACTTGTCAAATTTTACCTTGACAATGATGTTCATACAGTTATTGCGGAATTGAAAATATGACAATCAAAGTAATAGACAATAGATTAATTTCCTAAAATGGCCATAGTGCATTACGTTATTTAATTCTGAAATTTTTCCAAATATCTACCGACTTTTCAAAATACTATGCTTCTTGCCGGTCTCTACGTCAACTCCAGAAAGAACATTCTCATATTTGATAAGACTTAAAACCTATCTAAGAAACACAATGACTGAAGTAAATAGTAATTTTATTAAAACCATATTAATTATTTTTCTTATATTATGATTATATTTCCTAGGACCGTCTTAATGGATTAATATTGTTGGCCATTCATAAAGAAGTGTCTATTGATACGGGAAAAGTTCTTGACATTTTAGCTCAAAAATCGAGAAAAATCGATGTTTTAATTTGAATTTAACATAATATTAATTATTAAAATAAATAATTTAAACAGATTCATAACATTGTTTTATAGTTAAAATAAAAAGTACAATAAAAATGACTTGAATTGATTATTTGATATTATCAACTATCATTATTTTAATATTTATTATTATAATATGGGAGTTGTGAGACAAAACCCTTACGACTTATTTTGTAACCATTTCTTTCATCCCCCCCCCATTGAAATATTTTGAGAACGCCTCTGGTGTGATACATTTTCTTTATAATTCGAATTTCGATAACTTGAATTTCTCGATAAGCCGAAGTAATCATAGTTGAATTTTGGCTTGTAACTCGAATTTATATAATAATATATAATACGTACATACCTCGATAACTTGAGTTATTTCTTATTAATTCATTTAGTCTGAAATTTGGTTTACCAATAATAAATTAATAAATTTTATTTATTATTAAATATTTATTTAATAATCTAAATTATCATGATAGGAATATAAAAAATATTTGATCTACAGATCAATATGACCCGACGTTATTGTCTGCGTAAGTTTTTTTAGGTGTCCAGTTAAGGGTGAAATAAGAAAATATTTTCGATAGCTCAAATTTTTTTTTCCGATTCGAGTTATCCAAGTTTTCCATTGTCGAATTTTCGATAACTCGAATTTTTTTTGCCCCAACCGATTCAAGATATCGAGGTTCCACTGTAGTTAATAAAACGTTTTATCAACAGTAATATTAACTTGAAAAAAGACATAATCATTAAATCTATTATTATATTCAGAGTTACATAAATTTGATATAATTTTCATAATAATTCTTTTTTATTAAACATTAAATAGTTTATCATATTATAGAACTATAATACGATATACCTAATGTTTTTAAATTAAGGTGATACCTACACGTTGACTTTCGTAAGTAAGAATAGAAATTGAACTTTCAAAAATGAATGCGTTAAGTAAAAACCTATCTTTTCAATCACATTGATAAAATAAATCTAAAAGATTGAAAATCTAATGAGAAAAAGAAGAAAATTCATCCATTAAATAAAAAATATTCTAATCACAATAATCCAGTTATAATAAACAATAATTATTTTTTTTTTACTAATTACCTAATTTTAATTACTTACTTTTAAATTTCTAACACGTAAATGACCTGACCAAGATAAGATTATGTGCTCGACCTTGTTCTTCTTTTCCATTTTTATTTCAATCGTGCAATAATCATCATCTTGGACGAGTATTGTGATCACCAACCAAGGTCTAAAGGATTTTACTAAATACCTACTGTAAAATTAATATAACATAAATACACGGAAAAATGTTCATATCCTGAAAAACAATGTTTAACGTAAAACACTATATTTTAATCGTGTAAAAATATCGTATATTTTGTAAACTAAAATAAATGAATGATACATATATAATATTGAATTCTCGGAAACGAGTTCATTCATTGAATAATTTATAGTATAATAACTTTATAATAATTATTTTTTTTACATCGCAGTTTGATATTATTATACTATATAAGTAGGTATTATTAGGTATAGGTCATTCTTATTTGTTATAATAGTAGGTATTAATACTTTATTTTAAAATTTTGATTGTATATTTAACAGTAAAAAATGAAGCAACGATAACTACTTAACGTTCACAAACATTTTATAATATAACAAACAAATATTAAATACAATAAAAAAAAAAAAAAAACAATAAAATATTAAATTTTTGTATTATTAATTATAAATTGTAGTGATTTTTTTAAATTGTTGATTCATATTTATAAAAATTTGAACTAAAAAAAATTTTACATATTATTTATATCCATTATATATCATATACTATCTTAAGAAAATATTTGGTTCTTAAAATTAAACAAATTATTTTGCTTAACATAATCATTTGTTTATACATGTGAAGTTAATATATCTTTTACATACTATTTCAAAATTGCACTGTTGCCCGGCACAGCACGCTTAAACTTTCTAAACATTTTTGCATAAGAAATCAAAAAAATCTAATTCAAAATGAATGTATAATCAATTGGTAATTAAATATATTTAATTAATACTAGTAATAACACTATAATAGTTTTATATTTTAAAAAATCCAAACAAAAATATGTATATATATATATATACATCAAATGGCAGGAATCTACATTGTATAAATTGTATATTTATAATTTTTTTTAATAATGCGACAGCTTAAATAAATAAATGCACATTATAATGATATTATACAAAAATGTGGCTTAAAAATAAAAATACTCACTAATATTGGATAGTTGAAGGAATCTAAACAAATAATGTACCTCGATATATCGTAAATATAAAGTCATTCGGAGCAATAATTTTAGTCTGAATCCTTTAGCCAAACTTTAAGTGGGATTTGTAAGAACGCATTGTTCAAGAAACTTTTGAAATGCTTGCCGATTGCTTGCGATGCTGCGGGTTTCATTTCTTCAATAATCTCAGCAGAATTCTCGTTTAAAAATACGTTCATTGCTTCACCTAAATATAAAGCCAAAACCCAATTTTAAAATAAAATTATTACAACCACTAGATTATTAATTTTAACCTATGACGTTTTGCATGTTGATGGAGTCTTTAATTTTAAAATCTGATTTTTCTAACTTGAAACCAATTCCTAATCTTTCCGTTTTCATAAACTTTACTCCTTCTTTTTTCACCTCTATACCGTATAATTTTGCGAGGGCCGTTACGTTTTCTATAAAATAAAAATAAATATATTTTTTTATATATAATATAATTTAATTTTGTTCATCGCGATGAACAAAAATTACAACATAATATATAACATATTATAAAACATAATGTAATATAATCTGACCGAAGGACGTCCAAAATTCTCCTCTGCTCCTCACGGGCAATAACAACACGTTACCATTGACATCGTAATTTCCAGTGGCTTCAATATGTGGTATGAAAAGTCCCAAATCTATGCGATATTTATTCATATCGCTCCTACGAAAAATAATTGAATATTTTAAACGATCGTGTACATGAATATTTTTTTAAATATCTTAAACATTAAATAAAACCAACATAGATAAGCCGTGTTAATGACCTTCTACATCATTTTTATATTTATAGATAATATTTAATCTCATTTCAATTAAGTAAAATAGGTATACATTAAGGTTTGAGATTATCATTTAAGAACAAATTATAAACAGGTGGTTTATTCGAGAAAAATATTTTTATTGTTTACATTGTTGTTTAAAATTAATAAAAAATTATCATACGCCTAAAACATATAAAGGTAATACGTTTTTATGTTTATTTAGATTACTAGCAAAAGTCTAAAATATACTTATAGTATAGTTAATATTGTATAATTTCAGTTAATTTAACAAAAATAAAAATGTTATTATAATATGCTAAATGCAACTATCGAATAAGCACTTTTGAAATTTACCACTTACAACATTTTTAACAAAATTATATTTCTTATAATTGAGACTAAAAAATACTGTGGTATCAGCTTAACCAATAACTTATCACATATCTTACTATTGAACTGCTACAATTATTGTTTACAAATTTCGTTTGATGTGAGTACAATGAATATATTTAAGGTATTTAACAAATGTTAAATATTCATGAGTGTATAAGTCAAAATTAATCGAGTCTCACAATTAATAATATCACGGATTTAATTAAATAGAAACAAATAATTTATAATGGATATATTTTATGGTTTTGTAAGATGAGTATCCATCGTTCATAAGAAAATCGTAAAATCGTGTTTTGAACAAACAGCAGACGAAAGACTAATTTAAATTTTAAACAGTTTGCACTTATCTAAATCCTTTCCAGGCGCCCATGGTCGTCGAATCAATTAATTATCTCATCATACCATTTTTTGGTACTTATAGAAAAGTTCAATTAGAATTTATTGTATGAGTAAGTATGACAACTACATATAGTTTGTACCTGACGTTTAGAACCGTATAATTGCTTGCGCCATGTATAGTCATATTACTCAGTATAGCCCTCACTCTCACCGCCCCGTGGCCGTTTTCCATTTGCATTTTCGGTATTATCAACGGTTCAATCGGTGGTACAGTCAGTTCCTCGATACCTAGAGACCAAATATTTTGTCAGTTTACATAATATATATATTTGATCATAATAGATACACAGTGAAAATTCCATTATCAAGTGAGGTGGATATAGGAATGGAATGAGAAATATTTATAAATTCACGTAAAGGTTTCATTGTGTGTATATAATACTGTATCACAAAAATAAAGTTCAATAATTGAAAGTTTATTAAATATTATCGACTGTAGTAGAAAAAAATACATATAATCATATACCGTTTATGAGATAGGGTCGAAGATGGTTGAATGTTTCTTTTATACAATTATTGAATTGTGCATCGGCCTTCCGGCATGGGTGAATGTATTCAGCTGAAACAAATATGAAAAATCGATTATAATCAACTATATTTTTTTAAAGTTTTATACAAAACAAACAGTATTTTATGTCACATTTTGTTATCATATTTCGTTATAATAAATAAAACAATTTGTATTTCCAATTGAAACTTTCACAGTGACACTATATAATACATACTTAAGTATAATATACTTGAATAATATTTGAAATATTAAATTGATAAACAAATAATTTTCTTTTTTTTTTATAATACCTAATTTATAAGGAGATAAAATATAATTAAGAATACATAAGTCTATGGAGTTTACACAACATATATATTAATGGGCATAATATAATATTTAATAGGTAAATTGAATGTGAACTTGAAACCGAATTCGAATAATTATTACAATAATTGCTTGGTTTTTTATTACCTTACAATTATAATTAATATGTACTTATAACAATATCAAGGATTTTAATTTCACTAACTAATTATAATAATGTAAAATGATATGGACATTTATAAGCATGAAATATTTATTTCCACTCGTACGCTTCAACTTATCTAGAACATTACAAATCAATTGATAAGTATCATTTTGCCTTCTCGTTAAATGATTACGAACCTATTTTAATTGATATTTTACACGGGATCCTAATGATTGCCAATGGTAACTATATGGTCAAAAATACACTTAAACTACACTAATTAATAAATTCATCTCATTGCCTTATCAAATAACGTAGTGCATCATGCTTGTTAATTGTGCCATATATAAAACACCATAAAATATAATTAATATGATTTTATAAAACTTATAAATCAAAGAAATAACAACGTAATTCGAGTAACGAGAATCTAGAATGACATTATTACATCTATGTGATATTTATATGAAAACTTAGTATAATCTTCATTCGTTTTATCGTGATTGAAGGACTATTATAAGGTTTCTAATTTGTATTATACTATTATGAAATTCTTAAAATTATTTATAGCATTAAAATATATGATATTTATGATTGTTTACTCGAATGAAAAAAATTAATTATGTAAATATATCGTGGTTCTCACTGTATAGTTTACAATATAATATACAATTTAAGTAGTATACAAGTATACAATTTAATAATTCATTATAATATAAAATATCTACTGTGAAAAACAAAATGTAGTTAAATAAGCAAATAATTATTTTAAAGAAAAATATTTTAATGGCTTTAATAAATATAAAAAATATAATACAGTGGAATCCCGATATCTCGAACCTCTATAAGTCGAATTTTCGATAACTCGAAGGAATGTTTTAGCCCCTGCCTTACAATATAATATATGATATTATTATAATATATTTTGTGTAATACATTTTTTCGATAATTCGAATTTCGCTAACTCGAATTTCTCGATAAGCCGACGTAATTAAAGTTGAATTTTGGCTTATAACTCAAATTTATATAATAATGTATAATACATACATAACTTGACAACTCGAATATAATAAATCGTAATCGTACTCAAAAACTGATTAATACATTAATACTACCATTGATTATACATATTAATATACATAATATGTATAATCAATGATACTACTTTAAAAAGTAGTTCTACTATATTTATTACATTGTATTTTCTTTATTACATAAAATGTATATGTGTATACATTATTATTTATTATACATTTATTACTTTATATTTTTTTATAGAATACTTTTTTAAATTGTAATATAATATGTATATATTAGTAAATATATAAATAAATAAAATTATAAAATTAAGTTATGTGGTTTTAAATAAAATAATATTTTCGAAAACTCGAATTTTTTTTGCCGATTCGAGTTATCGCGGTTTTCCATTAGTGGAATTTTCGAGTATAGTTATGGAGGTTCCGCTGTATTACATTTTTATATTTTGTAGATATGATCAATAATTTATTAGTTAATATAATATCATAATATCAAATAATTAATAATAACTGATGTATAAATATTATAACTATCAAAAGTAGTACATATAAAAAAATTACTATGAAACCAATGGAAATATTTGGTTGTTTTTTGTTTACCGTTGAATAACAACACTTATCGTGAAACATCTTCGTGATTGTTATAACAGCTTTTTGTTATCTTAAGTGAATATAATCCCATATTTTAATCTTACTACTTTTACGTCAGTGTATGATGAATTAAGATTAGGAAATTAAAACAACACAAAAACTGGCAAATTAAACTAAAATTTGAAAGAAAGAAAAAAATCAAACGTTGGAAGTTAACTAGGTTACACATTTGAATCGAAATGAAATTTAAAACTTTTCAACTCGACTAATTTGTTTTTTTTTTTTACATAGAACTTATAATTAGTTAGTTACTTTTATAATTAAATGACAGTAACTCTACTGGCTTAAATTGACATCGCCTGGTCCTTCTTTTATTTTTTTTTTTATTAATTATTTAGTTTGGTAAGGTAGGTTAAGTAGGTTGTATAATTATAACTAAAATTGTTTTCTATGAATGTGACATATTTTGAGTAATTATATGTATTTGTGTCTGTATATATATAAATGTAGATAACTGTATATATATGTTGGTATATATATTTCTGAATTAACAATTATAGATTATAAAATAATACAACGACAAATGAAAACAACGATAACATTTCAAAGATGATTGGTTAATAATATTTGTTTAAGATAAATAAAAGTAACATAATTTATGAATACTAATTAATTAAATATGATAACTATAAATAGTGGTGAATATCATTACTTAAAAAAATTATACTCATTTATAACATGGCGTTATTCTTTTGCTAATTAAACTCGGCTAGCTTGCGTCAATTTTTACCTCTCCCTCTTTAGTAATCTTTTATATAATGGACCATTTTTTAGAATATGATGTAACAATCGTGATTCTATAGTCATGCATTCATTGTGCACCAATTTTAATCTATAAGATGACATATGCTGTTCATCAAAAATTGCAGTCTATTATATAAAGTATAGTACTGTATAAAATGTCCACGTTTTATGTGCAAACCAACAAATAGAGTCATACAAGTGTAAACATTAAATTTGAAAAATGTCCATTAATTTATTGTTTTAGATTCTCAATAAGTTTGTCATTTCAAATTATAATGTTTTTACATTTTTCATTTTATAAATATTATTTTATATTAAACACATCCATTTCAAACTAAAAAATTGTTATGTCAAAGACTCAAATTTTGAATTTTCATCAGATTTCCATAATACTATTATATTCGATATTAATAAAACGTGAAAAATTAACTATTTTTTCGTTTAAAAATATAAGTAAGAATATAATAATATTTTATATTGATTTGTGGTATATTCTATTATTTTAAGTACAACAAATATAATTTTTAACAATTGTACGAATTAGTGCGAAAAATAAATTTAAATAATTTACAAAAATTGTCTACAAGTACCCAATAATAATTGTGAAAATAATTTATCTTCATTGAGAATGAAATAAAAATAATTGTCACATATGTATTATACCATACAATAAAAATTAAATAAAAAGTTAAAGGACAATAAAACGTACTCATTACTCATAGTATACGCTGAATTATAGTACAGCGTAAAATATTTTTTAGTAATAATTATAAACTATTGAACTTCATTTATAATAGGACACTGTTTTTATTATAAAAAAATTCCGAATGAACAACCATTATAAACCTCACTACATAGAGAGACAAAAATAAAAATACAGATATTCAATACATTTGAAAATGTAAATAAAAATGAATAAAAATATTGGATATTCGTCCAAGTCCAATTAACTAATTTGATTAAATAGATTTTGTATACCCTTCAAATAATAATTATATTAATAATTAATTATTCCAGACAAATAGAGGAAATTGCCTTTGGAATTAAGTGGATAAAGGTGATGGGGAGTGAATATAAGCTTTAATATAATACACGAATCAAGCATTGGACTGTAGCAGATAAGCTTGAAAATGTCGAACATCTCAGTGTACCAAATTGTGGTATATGACTATTTGTAGTCAGGGACGGTGCCAGGATTTGCGAGGCCCTGGACAATACACTATTACGAGGCCCTTTATTAAAATTACTTGAAATAATAAGTTAACATTTTGGTATTGTCAACTGAGACTATAATATAGTGAAACTTAAATAAATCAATTATAATTTAATATTGATATTGGAGGATCAATATTAAGATTAATAATAAACATAAATTCATAATCAAAAAAAATTAAGGGCTTAATCAATATATTATATTGAGTAGGTTAACCTATTTCAATTTTTTTTTTTTGTCGTAAAACGATACTTTTAAAATTTGAAGATATTTGCTACTCGGAAGAGCGTATCTTGCAATACCCTAATTATGCCCCAGCTTGTGTGAATAAACGTAATTAAATATTGGTGTTTAATTTGAAGTATTAATTTGCCACCTGGAAACTTATGTTTGATTCAACATTTTTGTTACCATCTCCTAGATCGTGAATAATACACTGTTTAACACAGACGTTTCTATGCGACGTTATAATCGCGTTTTTTTCTTAATCAGGGATAACGGAGTATGCAATTAATATTACACATATTTTGTGCATAACACTTATTTAGAAATAAAATCCTCCTACCTGTTATGTAAACAAATACACATTTAAATCTAATATACACACACGTATAATGTATGTACAGTATACGGATGACGAACCAGCAATACGATACGATTGGACACATGTAAGTGTATGCCAATTATATGCTACTAGTTTATCCGTCACCTATCCTTCAACGTCTGAACCATGTCACCAGCCCCTATCCACAATTAAAAAATTCTAGAATTTTTTTTTTAAACATTTAGCATATAATTTGTATGCATTTCTTTGACAGGTTTCAGAATTTATTCGACATTGTTATAAGAATAATGAGACATATGACGTATAGCCCATCCTAACCGTGACAAATCGAGCATATTTTTATGAAAAACTATATGGTTAGTCAATTATTAACAAACATTATTGAATAATTGCCAATGATTCTAATTTTGTATTTTTTATTCGTACGATTAAACAGTCGTTATCGTTTTTACCGATGCTTTTGTCCGCGGCGTACCGTTGTAAAATAATGTCTAACACATCCCCCATCCGACCCGTACGTCCGATGACGATTCGCACACGATCGGTTTCTTTTTCATATACGCGCGCGCGCATACACACTTGTACACGCACATACTCGACTAGGTATTGAGTAACGATCGCGTGCGTTCTCAACCGCTTTCACTTTTCAAATACCTGGTCTGTGCTCTCGTCGTTTCCGGTACGTTTCCTGTCCGTGGATACGGCGGCTCGGTTTTTTTTTTTTTCGGTCTAAACTTATATGTTTTTTTTAATGTAGAAAGAACCGTGTGACGCGCATGGTCATAGCAAACAAGTCTTGCACGTGAGTTGCACACGTGCATATAATAATATTGTTACATGCACTGCAGTTGGTCTCACGGTTCCGGCGTACGGCTGAGCAGCGCGTATCGAAATAATACTGTTATACCGGAGTCGCGCACGTCCAGGACATCATCCGTTCTCGAAAACCGAAAAAAAATCCCTATAGGCATTCAGGGCTTTTGGATGTCATCGAGAGCGGTTCAAGAATATATTTATTACAAACAAAATATTTATTATCGATTGCGATGCGCATTTCAAACCGTGTAAAAAAGTTAATTTACCCTTCGAATTGTTCAAAAAATCGTCCTCTCCGTAATTTTGGTACAGAATATAGTCCCTGCATGACACACACATACGATGTAACCGTATTGTACACTTAACTTGCTTTAGTGCACACTACATGCTCACAAGGATATCGCGTTGTGCAGTGTGCCGATGTGTGAGTGTGTGTATGCGTGTGTGAGTGTGTGTGTGTGTGTTTGCTGTGGAGGGATGGGGAGGTGGATAATGCTGAGTACGGGGTAAGATCAAATACTTGCAGGTACATACTCGGTATACATTCGCGAGAGCGCCCTTGACCCCGTTCGGTCGATTACTATATTGCACACAAACGCACTACTCATTGTGTGTGCACGATGAACGCGCCAAACCTATACACATGTAGAAACATTCATGTGTACGAGTATAATGTGTATTATACGCCACTCGTATAATAATATAATAAATATAATATGTGTGCCAATGTATAATATGACTGCGCAGCCGTGGTGATTGGCAATCGTATTATTATTGTTATTACGAGTATAATAATAATTATTATTATTATTATTATCATATTGTACGGGCTGTTGCGCGTTGAAATATTGGCGATTTTAAGTCCACGGAAACGGCTGTACGAAAGTGACACATGGCAATGTCAACGGGTTTGGCAATATCGCGCGCCGATTATGTGCGTTATCAACTAGTTTTCATCTGTTGCCACTACCGTATCCGCCGGAGAACGGTCCCCACCGGGTCGGATCGACTTCAGCTGCTGTTGCTGCTGGTGCTGGCACGCGGAGAACCAGCTGAAGATGACTGCAGAAAGTCGAATGCGGCGAAGGCGGCGATAACAAGATTGCGTAACGGTTGTCCGAGTGCGAAAAAAAAATAAATATAAAATTAAGCAACTCGCGTTATTGTCACACGCAGTTGGATAATCACTCGTACACATAAAACGCGCGCGCGCGTGTGTGTGTATAATAACATTATGTACGTCGGGTAAGTACGCTCTATGGTGTGCGTCACGTGCACATTATAATATTATGTATTATTTTTTTTCTGTCTTACGGATTTTTCTTTTTCTTATCCCCGCAGTCGATCGCTATTGTAATGCAATACGCGCGCGTAGTTCACCTAATGATTCATGCTCGACCAATTCCGATAAAAGCTATGCGGTGATAGACATAACGTATATACGCATATGGACAACACGAGGATCTAATATTCAATTTTTATGTTGATATTTCGAAATAATGCCATGTATATTATTTTTATTTTTTTTATATTATTTCACGAACTCTTGTCTCTAGTACATACTTGCTTTCGGAGACGATTCTTTTTTTCGTTTATTATATTTTTGTATTACATAACTATGCGTAGTATAGTAAATTTATTAAGTATAATGATAATAGATTTAAATTAATTTATTAAATCACATAGTAAAATTAGAAAATCTTTAAAGATATTCAAAAAATTTCTCTACATCGATAGTACTATTTTAATTATCATAGTACCAGAGTAATTTCAAATGGTAGAAAAATCACCATATACATGAATAAAAAAAATAAATAAATGTATAATATTATTGTCGATTCGATGGTAATACTATATTGTTTATCGATTGATTCCGATCGTTTAATTACACTATATTTAATATAGACTAAAGTGCGTTCGATTACAATATTTATACCACATAAAACTTAAACGTAATTATTATTATATATATATATATATCATACATTATTATATATTATTATGTCAACGTTTTACAATTATTAAATTACGATTTTATACATATATAAAAGTTGTTGGTCTTGGATTTTCTGTATACGTCAACAATATTTTTTTTTATGGTCTTTCGGTCATAGCGAAAAACATGAACGCTATATTACAGACAATTCGATATAATTTTAGGGACTGATTTCGAGTATTCAAATTTTTATTTACCCAATAAATCCCACGTCAAAAACAACTTAACCAGAGAAATTTTAATTTGTATTCAACAGAAATTATACCACGTGTATTAACTATTACTAAAACCGTCGGGAACAGCACAATACCGTTAGAGTGCACGTAACGCAGATTTGCTTAAATTTATGTTACACCTTAAGCAAGAAGATATAAATACGATTTGTGGACCAATTTAACATGACTGTAGTTTCCTGATGGTTGTACGTGAATCGACCTCGACTTTACGTTGTCACTTTATTTTCCCCATGCAATATAATATTTGGTATCCTGATAAACTTCGAATGAAGTTAAAGCTATAGAATACAGAAGGAAGTGAGTATTTAAATTGTGATTATTATGCATACATCGTCCATCATCGTTCAAGGTAAGTTCAACTCGAAGAAAATAACATACCCGATAGTTGCTTTATAACAGGACTGTTATAATACAATATGAAAGTAAAAACACGTAATTTTGTTCGTCATTAAATAAACAAATCATTTCACGGAACAGTCGCTTTACATAATATATGCTTAACGAAGAAATATATATATATATATGTGTGTGTGTGTGTGTGTGTGTGTGTGTGTGTGTGTGTGTGTGTCAATGTATGTAAACGAAAAATAATACATAGACATAGAGAGAATTATAATAAAGCAGATTCATTAATATAGGGGTATATACAGTCACTACTCACTTATCTAAATAACTTTTATTAAAGCACATGTTACATGCTTACACGATATTTACACATAAACAGATATATATATACAGTACAATGTGATCGAGAACAACGTAACACATAAGATACATATAATATCGAACAAGAAAACTCGTCCAAACTCGACAATAGACTGTGGGTATACTTTCTATGACAAGTTTACTAGTACAACCATGTATAGATAATCCAATAAATATATAAAATGTGTTAAATGATATAAGACTTGACACGTATATTATAGACATGTGTTCAAATATATACAAGGTGTTGAAAAATCCTGAATGCCGTTGGAATTGGAAACGTGTGCGAGTAGTTTTAAAATTTTTTCAACACTCTATATAAAAAAATCAATTGGTATTCACGAAATAAATTCGGATTAGGAATACTGATATATATATATATGTACATTTCAGAATATCTATATATTATACATTATATAAAGGTAAATTTAAAACGATCGGTGACCATGGTGTACACGATACAGTGATAAATACAATAAAACAATATAATCTATCATCATTGAGGTAAATTGTCAGTACTCACGTGTAGCGTTCACGGAAAGAACGGCTTCAGCGGGCCGAGAAAACGTGGTGATAGCCGCCAGAAATAGGGACGCCCGAAGTGTCAGCGACACCAGACGATCGTCTACGTCAGCGGTGCAACGTCGTGTCACCATCCTAAATCCAATTGATTCGACACGTGCGTGACGGTGAGTATTCGAATTAATGCAACACG
Source organism: Sipha maydis (assembly GCA_034509805.1). Lineage (NCBI taxonomy): Eukaryota > Metazoa > Arthropoda > Insecta > Hemiptera > Aphididae > Sipha > Sipha maydis. The sequence continues at coordinate 12,731 of JASXSY010001627.1, read as the reverse complement.
TGTATATTATTATACGTTTTCAGGACCGATTTGAAACAAACACGTAAACACAATGACGTATTATGGTCAGAGTACGAGCTTGTGCGGTTCACTCGGGGTGGCAAATGGAGAAAAACTTATCGTTCACGTCTTCTCGTTGTCTAAACGAATCGTCCCGCGCACGATCGAATTGATGTCGGTCGGTTCATGATGAATGGATGGAAACGAAATAAAAAAAGAAGAACCCAACGGTCTTCGGCGTAGAGATCGTAGCTATTAGACTTTAATTTTTTTTCCTTTCTCGCTATTTGTGCTGCGCGCAAAATTCGGAAACGCGTCTCGAGGTGGTTACGGTGGCGGTGGCGGTAATAATACTTGGCACTCGGTATGATGTTATTATGTTATACGGCGGACGATAATCATGACGGCGTGTTACAGAGAGACGATATGGCCAACGAATGCGACGCGTTCTTCGGCGATAGTGAAAGTATATTATCGCGGGGGCTCGACTGACGTCCCGTCCGAATGTTTTCTCAGCACGCACGCACGCGTGAGTATACGCAGTACGTGTGTACATTTTTGAACGTGTGTGTGTGTGTGTGTGTGTGTGCACGTCTCTCTCTACGACGCCCCTCTGTCTGTTGCACTATTCTCTGCCTCTACAGCATGCAGTCCGCCGTCTGTCTCTCTCCGCCTCGCGTACATAATACAACGACCATATACCGTATAACCACTACCATAAAATAGTATACATATGTACATATTGTATTATATACTCCCTTCAGCGGTGGTCATCGGTCGTTTTATAGTCAATTACGTAATAGTAATACTTAAAATACGTATATATGTATGTATACGATATACACTTGTACGCGAGTTCCGCACCACGCGATGTTCTTCCGCCACCTCAGTACATATTATATACAAAATATGCATCACGTCACAATAATAATAATAAATAACTTCAACTGCGGCGGCGATTCGAACTGTTATTATGTCATATTTATTTGACCGGTCGTCGTCGACTCTCGCGGCAACACCGTATATTATTATAATATGGATACAGTGAGAGTTACGTCACTAGTCACTTACACTCGTCCAAGTATCAACTTTATGTATTATAAATATTAATTATGTATATGTTATATCTAAAGATTTAGAAGACGACGTTAGTTTAAATTATGAGAAGATATATGTGCATTGAACGTTGAATGTTTGGGTCACCCTTCAGTACATACTGGTTTGGAGTATTGCGATCGATGAAAATACGGTATCGATGACACGGTTTTATCGGAAGACGCAACAGCAATTATACTAAGTTTTACCATGTTCATTTGTAATTAAACTAAACACCCCCCCCCCCCTATAGAGGCGTTAACTAGTCGGAATAATAGAGAGGAGGGGCAAAACAAAAGTATACAACATCCACCTGGGGAAAAAAAAAATTGTTCGCTGTGCTTACATAATATAAATTATGTAATATAAGTGCATTGGTGTATGCTTATTGTTATTTCTGAAAATTGACTATCGAGCATCAATCAATTACCCACCCACATATGAAATTTATATCGAAAATCGTACCCTCCTCCCTGATCCCCTATATTTGCACCTCAGTTTACCTCTTAATGCAAATATTTAGTAATTACAGTCATCATACAAGCATTATAGAAATTTAATCATAGTATTCGATCTTCTGTATCTTACGTAATACTTAATTTTTTTGTTATAAATCAAATATTTATTTGTGAAATATTAATATTTTTTTTAATGGCGTTAAATTTAATTTAGTCATAATTAATAATTACTACTAAAATGTACAAACACGTACTTATATGTAGACGATTAGTGTTGATAAACAAATAATATTATTTTACTGTTAAACTATTTTTTTTGAAAATCTTACAGTATCGATTGTTAAGCATTTTCTAATATAATTGCATTATTATAAATATAGATCAACGTAACATAAAATATACTTACTTTTTATGCAATAAAATTTAACAAACTGAAATTCGTGGATTCAATAACAATGAATCGTAAAAGTTATTTTCTATAATAGCAACTATACAAAACTAACTAGTAATCTATTCATAATATTAGTCTCAAACTGTATAATCCAATGCATATGATTTCAGTTTCCTTATTCTTATACCTCCGAGATATTATGCATAATTGTCTAATAGATGTTGAATGCCGATTTAAAACTAGAAAATATAGTGTTTATAGAAAAGTATAAAAAGAATTTTATAAAAAATAATTTCATCTTTACTCTAAAGCTAAAATTAATTGTTAAAGTTGAAATTATATGAAAAACAGCAGAAAGAAATTAATATATGAATATTTGAATCATTTATAATATTATGTTATAAATTCTTAGATTATTCTCCAGATAAAACATTTGTTTGTGTTTAAAATAAAGAAATATTTTATTGATATATTTCTGAGTAGAAAATAATCGTATTAGTTGTAGTATAGGTAGTATATAGGTAGTATATATAAAATATCAAACATTGATACATGTTTATTAACTTTAACTACTGGAAGAAATACAATATCTTAAACCACGCATTAAGTATAATATGTATGGGCAAATGTAAACTCCCCTAAAAAATTAAATAGTAAATTCCCCTTATAGTAAACTCTCCTAAAAACATTTTGCTACCGTAATACACTAACGTAAATTCCTCTAATAAAATTAGAACCATTTAGAGTAACCCCGAGGATACCACTTGGAAGCAGTTATAGTTATCCTCCGAAAATATTTGTATTTTTAATTGCATATATATTTCATTATTCATATTTTATAATTATTTTTTTTTTTATTTTTTTTTTATTAGCTTTTAGTAAATACTATGACAGCTTAACATTTACAATTCTATCGATAAAACATAAAACATTACAATTTTGGTTATAAACAAAATAAGATAATAATCATATAGAAGAAAATATACATAATAGCAGCGATACAGATAATAGTTCTTAAAAATAAATAATATAGACACTAATTAACATCAATATTAATATTAGATAATGTTATCGATTAAGGTCTGATGATTATAGATATAATGAGTAAGTATATAAGTATATATAATAAATAGAGTAAAGATTACATAATAGATTAATTTTGACGAAAGTAATTAAGGCGATAAAGTGCTTTTAGTGGCCAGTGAGTTTACAACTGTATGAAGAAGAGTGATAAGGGGAGTGATTAACGAATTTAAACTTGAGATAAAACGTGATAAAGTGACGGAAATTGGTTCTGTGGAAGATATGTTATCGGCAGTGTTGGCGTATGTACGTTCGGGTTTGGAACTAGACCTGGAGAAAACCTTATTTGGCGGTGATTCAGTGACATTAGGCGTGAATCGATAACGAAGTTCGTCGGTCTTCTGTTTTCTTTTATTTTTTTTCTTTTTATTTTCCACGAGCGCTTTGTATATAGGACATCCTTTGTAGGACGCAGTATGCGGCCCTGCACAAAGAGCGCACTTGGCGGGCTCCGAAGGTGACTTTTTACAATCCGAAGAAGGATGATTTTTTCCGCACTTGACGCAACGGAAAGTTTGCTGACAATAATTACTAGTGTGACCATAATCTTGACATTCCTTGCATTGAGGAGGTGCGAGTTTCTTCTTAGGCAGCTCGATTTTAACTCTGGAGTGGAGAAATAAGTCTAATTTGAGAATTTCCCTATTATTGTCGGCGACTTTTAGATCAATCCGAAAAAGCGGAAGTGGACATTTTGTGACGCGGTGAAGAATGTTCGCAACGCGAATGACTTCGTGCCCCTTTTCTGCTAGGCCGGTTGTAATATCGTCAATGGAGGTGGATGGGTGGAGATACCTGATGTAAACGCTGAATGGTTTAGATATTTTGGGTTGGTAGGTATGAAATCTAATCTGATTACCTAAAAGGTAATTAGCGACCAGATTAAAATTAGTTGCGTCGTCCGTATAAATAATGAGATATTTCGAACTTGTTTTAAAATAAATGCATGATATGTCAATTAGATCAAGTAGAGCCTTTACAAGAGTGGGGTGAGAATAGCCGCCACTTACCATGAAAGGAGGCGAACTGAACGACTTGAAAAATCTTGGGCCAGGAGTAAGTTCCGTGTTGTTAGGTGATGCGTTGCGATGGTGTTTAGATGGATTTTCGACGGAGGGAGGGCTAAATACCTCATGATGTTCGTCGGAAACATCCGACAGTGCAGCATAACGATTTGGTGTGATGAAAATCTTGCTTTTATTGTCACCTGCTTGAGTAGGGGAAGATGCAGAAAGGTTCCTTTTTGTGGAAATGCGAGGCATATTAATCGTGGTTTGAGAGCAACATTAGCGAAAAACGGCGATAACGGACCATAATTATTTATAATAATTAATTTAATTTTCATCGTTATACTATTAAAATTATTAATGTTGATATTATTATGTTGATTATTTTTTGATGGAGTAAAAATGTGAAACGGTTTTCACATAACGAAATGTAGTAATTTTTTGTTCTTAAAAATTTTCTATTAGCTGGTTTAATAATCATTGACGTCTTTTGAACTTATAATTATTGCAATTATTTGGTTTGTGTATGCTTTGTAATTTTATGTAAATTTCTGATTGAATATTCTTTAGTGTATCAATAAACATAAAAATATTTGGATGGCTATGGTTAAAATTTGATTTAAAATGATCATGGAATGATTCACAAGCATTTGTGGATTTTGTTAATTCAGAAGATGCTTTTGCCCAGACTGTAGATGGAAAAATTGCTCCTTTAAGAATATATGTATTTTTAAATAATCATAAAATGTATTCAAGCGGTCATCGTTTGGTTTAGTGTTGTATAAGTCAACATCTTCTGGGTTTAAAAATATCAATCCAAAACAGTATTTTAGCCATTTACTTATTTCTGACTCGTCATTTTTATATTCAGTCGTAAGCCCAAATCTTTGAATTGCACGCCACCATACCTGTGATAAATGAAAACAACCATCTAATTTAATTCCGTGTCATTGTAACATGCAATCATTTCTTAATCCTTTCTCAAAATCAGTAACAATTTTATTTGGTTTGAACTCACTACTAACTTCGTTACATAGGTTATTTATTGTTTGAAAACATTGTTTATAAGTTAATTCCTTTTTATCTTTCAATACACAAAATATTAAAGGAACATAATGACCATTTGAATAACCATAGAAAGTTAAGAAATGGTAAAAATAACAAACTATGAATAAATTAATTGTTAATAATAAAATCAATCCATATTGCACACGAGTCTGCAATGAAGTACCACATTTTATGTCTTTGCCTTCCTTGTCATCATATGTAGCACATAACTATATATAGATTATGTTTATAGGGTAATTGATAAAAAATAAAAACACGATTGCTATTAGTAATATTAGTATACAATTTATTTTATTTTATATATATATATATATAATATTATATTATAATCTTATATATTATATTATAAATATTATAAAAATATATAAATATTAGAATGTTGCTAGGAGACGGTTGCTAAGGGGTGTTGCTAAGGAATGATATGTAACGCTTTTTCGGTAACGCTTTTCGATTCTATGTGCAAAAGAAAAGACATAAAATGTCAAAATTTAGCACAGAAATCAAATGTTCCATCAAGATAAACAATTTTGGCTTGACAAAAAGCTCTTAAATTTAATTTACATGAAAAAATTATTAAATCATTTAGTACATTATTTGTTAATACAAAATTTTCATTTTGGATTTTTTTTATATTAAGTTGCTCAATAGCTTCATGGACAGAGTTCCAATTGGTAGGTAAAGGAGATAAAATATTACGGCGTACTTTGTATGCATTTTTTTAAACATATTAATAATTAATATATAATTATGTATGTTAGTAATTTTTTATTTACTAGTTGACTGGTCATTTAAACATTGAGATAAAATTTTAGTTGGTTTATCGTGAGGATTATCAGATGCTTTTCTTTTTACTGATGCAGACAGCTGTTGACGCTGCATCGTTTATTCACTGCAAGATTCGTGCTTATGATATTCATTATTTGATGATATTATAATTGGTGGTTCTAATATTTTCATAGAAACTGGACATTTCTGAACACAACAACGCCACTTCTTTTCGCCAATTTGAATCAATGTACATTCAAAATAATATTTATACATTTTATACAAAATTAATGAACGACCGCGTTCACTGGTAATAAATTGAATTTTTGACATACCTATACTTATTAATTAATAAATAATAAATAAATATTTTATGTTAAAATATCACACGAAACACAAACGATGTTATACATTTATTATCGAATAATATATTTCAAGTAACGATGATCGCATGTGATTGACTGGGAAGGGAAAGAAGTTAGACCCAGTCATCTTAAACTAATAGAAATATTTTATTTTACACGTACTGTACCTATAGTAATTGATTCTAAGCGTGCTATATTAAAGATCCCTAACTAGTTTTGCCTATATTGCTACAAGATTTTAAACGTATTGAGATAAGATAATATTTATTCTCTGATACTTATATTTAATATATTTTTTATACGTTAGGTGCAATAATTCGATTTATACTAATCGTGAGTTATCAAATATGGACTAACATAGTTTTTGTACTGACCTCTTCAAGTATCAATCATCAAGAAGAACAAAATTTAATTCAATATCAGTAATTCATAGGCAAAATGAAATCAATAAAAATTATAAGGGACCGTGAAACGTTTACTCATGATGGTTATTTGTATGATATTTTTTTAATTATAAAATATGAACAAAAAAATATATATGCAATCAAAAATACGAATATTTTTGGAGGATAACTAGAACCGCCTCTACGTGGTGTCTTCTGGGTTACTCTAAATGGTTCTAATTTTATAAAGGGAATTTACGTTAGTGTAATACGGTAATAAAATGTTTTTAGGAGAATTTACAATATTTACGGGGAATTTACATGTACCCAATAAGTCTATCTACATGTCAGTACTCGAACTGACGTTAAACTAGTTTCAAAACTATATACTTTTATAAAAGATTTTTTAATTTTTTTCCATCAAGTTATAAAAAAAAAAAAATTATTAATCAAAAAAATCGGGCGAATTTCAAATATTTTAAACTTTCGTGTATCATCAGTATACCTGTTTGTTGTACAACGTATACAAAACAACATTAAACGATTTTTCATTTTGCTTACTAATAAAAACTGTAAATTACATGGAATTGAAATATTAACTATAATGTAATTATTTTAATATATGAATACATTGCATTTTTACAATAATCGACCCATTACAATTATTAAACTTATTTTAAATTTAACACTTAGAATTGATACTTGAATTTTTCTATCGTGATATGAGACTTGCCTTACATTTATACCTCAGAAAATAAAATAAAATGCTTTTAAACGGTCGCATGAAAACAGTTTGCCTTGGAAATAATTAGACAACCTAATTCAATTATAGAATATATATTACTTAAGCTCTTCAAACAAAATAAAATATAGTCTACCTGAATTTTACATAGGTCGACAAAATTCAAAACTGCATTTACTGTAATTAAAACAAAAAATTAATTTTTTTCATGGAGTATTCATTAGTAAAGATCTATCAATATTATTTTTATGATGATATCAGTACAATATGTTTCGAATTGCGCGTAAATTTGAAATATAAAATGTTTAACTACTGTTAAGAGATTATTATTTGACCTCTGTTTTCTTACTGATAACTTATGTATATTTAATTAAATATAAGCTAACAGTTTTATTATGAATTTCAAACTATTATAAATCAGCACATTAAAGTTACAATTACAATTGAAAGTCAGTTAATATGTTTATATATGATCGGACATTTTCAAACATTCCACAACATTACATGAGGATATTGGAAATTAGGCAGAGAAATTCCCGCTGTTTGAATTCGCCCACGGTATTTTGACACTTCATCATATTTACGTGAAGTGTTAATGTGTGTACTGACCTTTTGAGCTGACATTTTTGTGAATAGTTTGAAATGAAACAGCAAAGAATAGAGAAATCCAGGACGTTGGTACAATTAAACTGAGAATAAGAACCAACCTTATTATACCTATTATAAAAACCATATATATTATGAGGTTTACTATATATAAGCTCTAAATGCATATTATATACATCAAGTATACTAATAAAATCATATCATATATACAGAAAAAATAAATTATTCGCAAACTAAACGGGTACTTAATCAATGATTCATGATTTTGGTTAAATCAAGTTCAATAGTTCCTTCGATGGGGCTCGATCAAAAATAATGAATTACCAAAAAACTAATTAGGTGCTTCTTTTTAAGAACTTTGGCTTATCACGTGATTCGTATACATTTTTTGCATTTTTCCTCAGTTATTTGTCAAATGATAATGATTATTTTATTTTGCAGCTATGCAATTATTACGTGTACAACTGATTTTTTTAAAAAAAATTTTGGACGCCACGTTTTCATTTGGACAAGAATCTCACAAATTTCAATTCCAACTAAGTTCATTAAAAATAAGTCTTCTTTTTCATTTTTTTCATTGCATTAAATATATTATTCGTTTGCCGTTGTGACCTGATATCATTTATAATATTTATGATATATAATATGTAGATTTAATTACTATATTTCGTATCATGTTTTTCGTGTACAGTTAAACCACCCTTAATAGACACCGATGAATAGCAAACACCTCCAAATAACGGACGTTTTTTCAAAAACGAGAACATTTTCATTACTTTTTTGTAGGAAAACCTCTAAATGCGGGACGCTCTAAATAACTAACACTTTTATGATAATTTTCAATTTTTAAATAATTATTATCGTAAATTAAGAATAGTTAAGAAATACTTAAATAAAAATCCACACTATTAAGTTGTATTTTAATATTTACATTATTGAAGACAATGGTGTACTTTATCTCGTTGAAATATTATTGCGTTGACGAAATGTTGTGACTTATGTACAGTCTTATAAGTATTTAGTTGTGTTTTTATGCCAATATAGATGTATACGAACTTAATTTTTTCATAAATGTAAATTTTTAATATGTATATAATTAGTGTCAAATAAAATAATTTTAATTTATAATTCTAATTAAATAAAAATATAATTTCTTCCTCTAAATAGCAAATATCTCTAAAAAATGGATACAATTGCAGCGATCGACAGTGTCCGGTATTTAGAGGTTTTTTTTGCATAGTAAATTAATGGAACTATTATATTCAAATACATCATTCATATCATTTAATTATTGGAATTATTAATTTTATCCCTTCACTAGTTTACATATTGATACGATAAGTAATTTATACATACTAAGTTACAATTTATAAACTATGATAAAGTTGTATTACAAGTATGTATCATGACACAATTGTTTATGAATTATTTATAAATTTATATTATTGTGTTTAACTATTTTTAATAGAACTTCTTGATATGAAGCTTATTTTTTATTTCTTTTCTGTTCTTTTAAAAATTGAATTCTTCTTCTTCTTCTTCTTCTTCTTTCCCTGCCTCGCCTTCCTCCCAACTATTTGGGGTCGGCCACCCTTGTCCTACACCTCCACTTCACTCGGTCAATCACATCTCCTATGCACACACCGACAGCCCTCATGTCATTCTCCATAGTCTCCAACCATCTCTTTTTTGGTCTTCCTCTTCCTCTTTTCCCTTCAACGTCCATCTTCATAACCACTCTTACTGCATTCGCTTCCTCTCGCCTCATCACATGCCCAAACCATCTTGGCCTATTTTCTCTCATCTTGTCCACAATTGTCGCTACATCAACACTACCTCTCACGTATTGGTTCCTTATTCTATCTTCTCTTGTCACTCCACTCAACCATCTAAGCATTCTCATTTCCGCGACACTCATACTTTGTTCTATTCTCCTGTTAACCGCCCAACACTGAACCATACAGCATAGTTGGTCTCACTACACTTTTAAAAAATTTACCTTTCAGCCTCATTGGAATTCTCTTATCACATAACGCGCCCGATGCTTCTCTCCATTTCATCCACCCACACTTAATCCTATGTTTTACATCCATGTCAAAGCCCCCGTCCTTTTGAACAAAAGATCCTAAATATTTAAATCTCTCAACTTCACCTATCACATCACCATCTATTATCATTGGTCTCCTCATTCCTTCAACTTTTTGGTCTCTTTGTCCAAAATCATACTCTATATACTCTGTTTTATTTCTACTAATTCTCAATCCCTTTTCTTCGAGGGCTAACCTCCACTCATTTACCCTATAATTTACAACTTCCAGGTTTTCTCCTACCAGAACTATATCATCCGCAAACATCGTACACCATGGTATCTCTCCCTGTATCTCCTTTGAAACCTCATCCATCACCACTGAGAACAGGTAGGGGCTTAGAGCTGACCCCTGGTGCACACCTACTCCTACACTGAAACCTTCTGATACTCCACACCGACTCTTGACACTAGTACTCGACCCTTCATAAATATCCTGGATCAAATTTACATACATTTTTCCAAATTAATGCCCACCTTAAAACTTCCCTTGGCACCCTGTCATACTCCTTTTCTAAATCTATAGATACCATGCATAATTTTTTATTCTTTTCTCTGTACTTTCTCTAACCTCCACTCATTTACCCTATTATTGACAACTTCCAGATTTTCAAATTGAATTATATACAAAAAATGTTGTAGATGGTATAAAAATTTAAGCGTATCTATCCCAAATCGTAATGCTTAGAACGTTTTACATTTTATTTTAAACATTTTTTACATAACGGTTTATGGTTAAATGAATTATTTACTGTGGTATCTACTAAATTGTATTTGATTCAACTTTGATTACAAAAACAATTTAAAAATTAAATTAAAAAAAAATAAATAATGTTTGGAGTATACAATATCAACTATTAACTATAATATTTGTAGATAAATCCACTAATTAGTTAATATCGATGACTATTTAGCTATGTTCGACTAGACTATGGACAATTTTACACAAGAAATCAAAATACCAGAACATTGTATTCATTTAATTATTAGCTATTATATAATTTTAATACAGTGAATTCCATTTAAAATAGAATACCAAACTTATTTGCCCACATTAAACGATTGGTCTAATAACCGAACTTAGTTCAAAAACATCAACATTTTTAATAATTTAATTTTTAATGTTGAAAGTTTTTAATTTGTACACGTCAACCATAAAATTGGAAAAAAAAAAATGTTAAATTAATAGATAAATAAATATACAAAATAGTAATAAATAATATAATCTCGAGCCGCATCATTTTTCAAAAATTTAACGTTATAACGTTTTATTTAAAAATACCTGGAAAAAGAGACATCATTTTGTCCAAAATCGCGATTTTTTCTATAAAAGGAAAGATCTTTTCGAGATAGACGTTCACGTTCGCTTTAAAAATTCACAGTAAAACTGAAATGATTTTTGTCGAGTTAAGGAAAGAAAGCTACAAGTTTATTGCTTTATTTTTGTACTGCTCTCGATATTTGTATCGCACTACTATACATTCAATTAAATTCACAACAAAATCCCATTAAAGTTTAAAAGTTAATGGTTTTTATTACTTTTATTAAACACAATCTCATAGATACGATGAAACCCAATTATGTTTTTTTTTTATAACTATTATTATTAAAAACAAACTAAAATATAATATATATATATATATATATTATACAATCTGTATTCATTTTTACAATAAATAATGAAGATAATTTATTGCGGGGCTGGATGGTTTAATTGAAAGAGTGTCCAAATAACACTATTTTACATTATTAGTTATTATACTAATTTCTAACGTTATTATACAAATTTCTAACGTTATTAAATTAACGCCCACAAACCGAACCGATGCCCATATTATGCGATATTTTAGATTCTGAACGGAGTGATGGAATCTATTGATTTTACAATGATGTATGTTTTTTTTTTTTTTTTTTTTTTTTTTGTGTCTATCGACACGTTTTGGGGCAGTAAAAATGCTTCGATTGCCTTATGTAGCAACTTTTCTGATAGAAAAGTGAATCTATTTGGTACTTTGGGGAGTCAAAAGTTAAAAATTTCAATATTTTTTAAATGCGACGGGAAAAACCCTAAAAAAATAAGGGAAAAACGAGAGTTTTTACGCAAAACCAGTTTTCGACATAATCAAATTTTTTATTTTGCTATAACTCAAAAACTAATTGATGTAAATACTTGAAATTTTCACCAAATGTTTAGATTAGCGTTCTCTATACGTCGTTAAATTTTCAAAGTATTTTGACTTTTATTGAGCTATTTATAGACAAATGAAATTTTCAATTTTTTTAATTTTTTTTTTTTAAAATAACGATAAAATTTTTTTGGCCGGCCAGAAAATCTTGAAAATGTAATACAAGGTTTCTTATAAGTTTTTCCTTAACTGATAAAAAAAAATCTAAAATCGTAAGTCACATTTTTTTTTTATAAGTGTTCAAAGTTCCAATTTATACGAAATATGTAAAAATTGCGAAAATTTGCAAGTTATTTTGTAGATAAAAATTCATAAAATTTTTTCTGTTCATACTTAAGGTTCAAAATTTGAACACTAGGTTATCTATAAGCTACTCTTCAAAAATCTTTAAAAAAATTTATACCGTACTTAGAGGAAAAAATTTTATGACTGTTTGAAATTTAAATATTTACGAAATTGCATAAAATAGCGATTTATTCTCAAACGATTTTAAATA